>JBCAUA010067822.1:0-11111 GCA_038406235.1 Peronia verruculata
TGGTGCTCACAGATTTGGCGGCCTTTTCTTAATTTGGTTATTGTTATAAATGTCTGATATATTTCTCATATTTGAATTCCATGAATGTTTTCATGTCATTGATATGTTTAAATTAACTTGTGTCTCATTTTTGCCAATTTATGATTTGTATGGACAAAATTTTGTTAAGGTCAACAATTTGGCCTCTTGTTACTGATTTTTTAAACGGTATTTTAAATCTAGTGATATAAACAGTCAACCTTCCATGCCCACCGCGGGTGTTCGGCCTGGTATAGGGACGCCTAGGGGTGACCTACTGCTGTGGCTGAATTTATTGAGCAAATGATCGATCACTTTAATACATCCTTCTTAATCTTAGTCTATGGGTTTTTTTTGTTTTTTTTCCTTTTACTCAATCTATTTCTGAAATCCATTTTTAGATTGATCTGGAAGGGTTTGGTGAAGGAAAAAAAAATGCATAAAAAATTCATTCACTGTTGAAAAATACGTGATTTCTCTGGTCGGCTCAGTTTGACGGGCGCCTGATTTCATAGTGTCGTGTCTCGCATATGTGTGTGTCTGTTGTAGATATAGATATATAGATATATACATAAATACATATGTATGTGTATATAATTTCGCCTCATTCTCGCTCTTGATTCTATTTTTATTTACTGGTACTATGACATATTCATCAATAGATAAACGCCTAATCTTTCGAAACAGGGAGTCAGACGTCTAGCTGCAAATACTCGTAGCGTATGTTTCTCCCTGTTATTGCTGTCAACTCTGTATGATTTTTAATTTTTATCTAATTCAACAATTTTGCAAGATGGAATAAAGAAAAGGACAAAATCCACCATAAATCCTACAGCAAATCTTTTTAAGAGTGGGAGTGGAAGGCTAGGGAATCCACTCAATCTAAAAAAAAAAGGGAAAAAAGAAAATTCAGAAGTTGTTTTGTTCACTGACAAATAATTATAATCCTTTGATCTGTGGGGTGGATTGGGAAAATCACTTGAAAGTATTTTCATTTCCAAATGCGCTTGCTTGACACGAGATAATATGTTTCGTAACTGAGAGTTGACACGTGGTGGTTGTGAGAGCCTTTTTTTTCTTCAACATCGTGAGTTGCCCTGTAATGAGAGCCATCTCTGTTTATTTTATGGAAAGCAGTGTGGTGTGAACATTGGTCATTATTGTACCAGTGCACTTAAATATTGCATCAACAGTAACTGATTTACAAGAGATGAAAAAAACTGGAGTGGCTGTTCATATGCTTCCCTTAGAAAGCCCCGATATTTTACATCACTGTTTACAGTCTGAGTTAAGTTTCAACGTGGTTAATTCAAAAGAATTTCATTTGTGTTCTTGGCATGTTCACTAGATAGATGGGTAGA
This sequence comes from Peronia verruculata, assembly GCA_038406235.1. NCBI lineage: Eukaryota > Metazoa > Mollusca > Gastropoda > Systellommatophora > Onchidiidae > Peronia > Peronia verruculata. The sequence continues at coordinate 1,380 of JBCAUA010067822.1, forward strand.
TATTGGCTACAAGCGTGCTCTCTGGCTTTGTTGGATACGGTCAACATCAAATTATTTTCCCCATAAACGTTTCTACCACTTTACGACCACGGTTGTTGGATGGAATGACTACAAAGGACTTGGATCGCATCAACATTTAGCTTACATGTCGGCAAAAACAACTGGCCGCTGCATTTAAGTGTTGTGATTTTTTTTTTCTCCACGTTGGTTGAAATTTCAGGGGCTATTACTTTTATCTCTAGATCTGAATTACAACTTTTAATTAATCACTCGTTCTGTATTGTTAACAAAATCAGATATGGTTAAATCAGTTGGTAAACTGTGCCCGGACAACAATATAATTATGTAAGTTCATCAAGTACTGTACCATCTGTTCCTAGTTCTGGTTATTTAGTCTGTTTGCCTTTATCTGATTGATCTTTTAAATTTTTTAATCTGTTGTTCTCTATGTCTATCTGTTTGAGTAACTAACTGGCTAAGTGTCTGATTGTCTGTCTGCCTCCAAAACGATTTGGAAAACAGTATGCAGGTTTAGGTCATTCAATCTGTCAAAAGGAGACAACCTGTGCTTAGGAACTGAAACCGGCCAACAGTTCTCTTATCATAACTGTGAACTTGAACATAGGATTGATACAGGGTGCACGTTATCAATTAACATGGCTTATTGAATCTCATGTCGGACATACTAGAAGCTAAATTGATGTTTCAATTTATAACGGAGTTATTCAAGATCATTGGCTGGTATACGTAGATGGGGAGCACGTAAGCCAACAGGATGCAGACGCCAAGAAAAAGAAAAAAATTAGTCGCAAGTGTTGAAACGATGTTGAAAATCAAAAAATTATTTGAAAATATTGAATAATTTGTGTGCGTCCAAAGCAGCAGTCAAAGCAGTAGAAGTGTGTGGTTACGAGATCTTATCCCACCCAACACATTGTCTAGATTTAGCATCTTCGAATTGTTTTTTCTTTCTATGAAAAATCACAGCAAAAGACATCCTTGTGACACGGGGAAATGAAGCCAAAAGTGAAAATGAAGCCTAGTTTCCAAAACAAGACATTTTTATTCTGAAGATCTACTGAAGACAATTCATAAATATTAAATAGGAGAAATGTGTCCTCTTGGATGGAGACTATAATATTATAAAGAAAGAAATGCCTGTGATGAGAAACTAAAGCTTCTGTCTTCATTCCTTCATGCTATAAGTCCCTCATAGCAGAGATGTCGAAAAAGTTTTGCAAGTGAGAAAAAAAATAATATTTGTGTTTTGGAATCAATAAAATAATAATAATAATAATAAAATGAAGCCTATAAGGAGATAATAGTTTTCCTACATCTGAAATATTCACAAGATTTCGCATCGTCTTTCAGGTAGAAACCACACAAAGGAAAGATGTCTGAAAGAGACATGAGATTAATAAATAAGAAACTGCATTAGAAACTTGGCTTTTTATCTCTTACTGTCTATAGAATGTTACAGAACACTTAAACCTTAGATCAGAAAAGTGCTAGGGCTAAGTTTTGTCAAAACGTGCTGAGAGTCATGATGCAGGCCGGTCAAAGATTGTTTATAAAGTCATGACCAGAGACGAGACATAAGTGTACCCATATAATCCCGAAAGCAAATGGAAAAGCATGTGCTGGAGATGCTCACCTGTTAAATTTCAGAGCACTGATAAAATGATGAAAATACTGTCATATTATAACAATTCCCGTAGAAGAGCACTGCTGCTGCCCTGTGGTTTTTCTAAAATAATTTACCAAAAGCCTTCCAGAAGGAGCTCAAAAGCGTCAGAGGCCAGACACTCGAAGTCTTACGCTGAATCACGACAATGTAAGTGCTGTCAAAGCACGGCTGACTTTAGAATTTTGGGGAAAAAAAAATAACCGTAAAATCTCTCATGTCTGTCTTACTCTAACTAGATCTCATTTTCTTGTTTCTTGTTCTTTTCTTCTATCAAAGAGCAAGTGAGAGGTGAACAGTTCAGTAATAGCGGAAAAGCGCTGCTTTTAACCTTCAACAAAACAACGGAGGGGATACCTGCTGAGGAACGGAGCCACTGGATTGTCTTTTGGTTAAGGGTAGTGCAATAGTACATCGATGTTAATGGGGAGTACTTCGGAAAGTTGTAACGGCTTCATTTCGCTGGGGTCAGTAAAGCATGGTTAGTCCAAGATATAAGTGTCCGTAGTATTCATTACAGCGAGCAGGCCCTAAATAATCACCACTACAACTGCAAACTTGTTGTATGTTATGCGTAGCTGGTCACCTCACTACTAGCCCTCACTGGTATTCCTGAGGACAACAAAGTCTCTTTATGACTATGAATTTACTGAGAACAATTTCTCTTTCAAAATGGCCAAATCATCATCAGCGTCATCATCCTTGTCATTATCACCATCATCATCGTTTCTCCATGTGCAACATGGATTGCTTAAAAACCTTTAGCACAAATAGGTTGACGCTAGATCTATACATTAACTGACCAATCTGTTTTTTTTTTTTTTTTCAAATATTCTGAAGTTGACATTATCAAATTCTAACAAATTCACTAGATCGTAGAAGACTTCATGGTTATGTCGTTGTCGATACATCTGACGTACCCAATATCTAAAACGTCATTTTGTTTGTTTTTGTTTTTGTTTGTTTGTTTGTTTGGTTGTTGTTTTTTTTTTTTAAGCAGCCGGTATTGCTACACTGTTGTACATTGACAGAAAAGAGTCTAACCGTTAATATCCATCTTGATACTGAAATAACGTTTGTCAAACACCTCAGTCGCTTGTCGTTTCGAGCAGCTACTAGGATACTAGAAGTCGCTCGAACAAAAGCAGTCTCAGCGCTCGTGCACGAAATTCAGCGCCTGACCTCATCATACCACTAGCTACAGGGTCGCGCATATTAAAAAGACACCTCTGGCGATCAGTTTCGAGCGTCAGTCTCGAGCAACTGAACGCCGCATCGCTCATCAGGAGATGTCGGCTAAAGCAATGTCATCTCTAGTATCAGAAATAAAGTAAAGTAAAGGATGAGCTACTGCAATTAACAAGCTCATCGCTGGTGACAAAAATTGTTTACGTAATGTCCTCGAATACTTCTAAAATAGAATAAACATTCACTCCTTTCAAACTCTTTGCTTTTTAAATGGAACACAGAGGATTTGCAATTAGTTCTGGCGTAAGCGCCTAATAGCATAGGCATCACTGTAACCATAGTTTGATTTTATTACACTTTTTATTTTGTTGCAATATTTCTTGTCCCTCTATATATTTTGTTATATTCACGAGTATTTCCAGCAAAAGGTGTAATACAAAACTAAAAGAGTTAATTGTAAAGAATATATCGGTCAATTTACTATAGAGGGCTAGAGTTTTATCCAAAAGGTACTAGTAGAGAGAGAGGCGAAACCACTCCTGTCGCTTGTCGTTGAAATTTCAGATTTTGAAAACTGCATCAAACTCGTGCAGAGAAAAAAAGTTTTGGGACGGGCTTAATTACATTATGCAGATTGTTTGTCCAAGATCTATGATAAATCTTATACGGTCTGTGAGCACCATAATTAAAACGTGACGAGAACTCATTATGGAATTTGGCAGCATAGAGACTATTAACTGTAAAATTTTAATATTATTTATGATGAGCATAACATTATCTCATGTTTCATTAGGAAATATAACAACAGCAACTTCTTAAGAACTATTTAAAAGGCATAAAAATCTGTTGGGTTGCATGAAGTCATTACGAAATACATGTACGTTTAGTTCTTAGGTAAAGGCATATCGGTATGGGGCATAGAAGTAACTCTAGTCTAATTCCATATCTTTTCTGTTGTCTTGATGCATTTCTTTTGATTCTCTATATTTTTTCGTGCTCACATACTTCTCTTGCATAAAATATAAGACAGAAGAGCTACATTCAGGCCTCTAATAGTGTGTGCCAGAGATCTACAAAATATATAAATCAAAATGATTATAGGTGGCTAGAGATTTAGCCAAAGCATTACTAGCAGACAAAGAGATGAGAAACAAATGCTGTGACATCTGTTGGAGTTTCAGATTATGAAAACAGCCTCTGATTAATGGAAAATGGATTCTTTTGAACTAGTTATGCAGACTGTTGGCCGAAATTCAAAGGATAAATTTGACACGGTAAAGGAGCATCTTAATGAAATCTTGTTTATAAACATTCCGTTAACTTTTCAAATTCATTTTATGATGATACCTATCCCCCTTTATTCGTGGGTAGTAGAGATTACCAATTTCACCTTTTATGTTTTGATAATATTACATAATTCTATGATGAATACTTCGCCAGTATGAAGCGAACAAAGTCTGTGAATAACCAGAAACGATCTTTGTCTAAAACTGGATCTCTACTTCTATCCACTGTTATTTCTATGGTAAAGGTACAAACATAAAAATGCTGTAGTTTAATCGGTGTTTGTTTTTCGCTGGTTTTGGCATGAGATCCTTATTGCCTATGGTGTTTCCATATTGGGAGTGTGCTCATTATTGTTTGCTTATGTTGTAAATTTGATCGCAGACCTTCCTTCAGTTTCTGTTATATTATTGTCCAGGTTGATTAGATAAACTATTTATCAATGGCCTGTCATACGGTTTGAACCTTCCCGCATCCATTTGACTCAAGCAGCTTCTTCTTATTAAGACGAATAAGAGAAATCCGAAATTGACAACAAGAAAAAGTAGCCTAATCGTAAATCAATACGGCTGTAGCGAAGAGTCGACATTTTTTCTCACATTAGCAATTCTGAGTCTCAACTATTGACAGTGAACATTTACAGAGCTCGTCATTGTACTGGGCCAGTTTTTTCACGAAACATTTGGCAATTTAACATCTTTCCGTCTCACGAACATTCCAAAGTATCTACCTATTACATGAGCAACGTTCTCCTCACCGACACATTTCCATTTTATGCTCATATGTATCCTATGCAGTGAAAGCAAGCATTGGTCTTTTAGGGAAAAAAAAAAGCGTTTTCACTGATAAATTCTATATACATGTCGAGATTTTGCGATCTGTGTTTTAGGAGGGGCGGGGAGAGAACAGATCCTGAAACTGTGTTTTGGGTAATGAAAAAGTCGATCTGGGTTTTTTGTTTTTTCGTCAATTTTGTTGTTGTTTTTTTTTTTTACTCTTCTAATATGAACTTCCATGAAGACAAAGCATGGACATGTTCATCCTGAGGTCCTGGAATACTAATTATTCAGCAATTGAGCAGGCTACGTCATCAAAACCGTGCCCCACTTCTGAATTCTATATGCAAGATAGTCACCAATAATCCGCAAACAAAGAATACAAAATCAACTTTATTGTGATTTTCTCCACCATTATCATGAACTCAAATGTCGATGGACATTGGCTGACGTAGTAGACGCTGACTACGCCAAATATCAGCCGAAACCCACTAGCTGCTCCAAAATGAATTTACACTGCCTAATGTAAGTGGATTATGTTCTGTTTCTGCTGCGTCAATGTACTGTAGCAACATAGCAAGAGCTAAAACACTGTTAGCTTTCACTGAGAAAGTCATTGACCCCAGATATCCATCTTTGATCCCCAGACACCACTCTAAGAGAGCCCAGTTAGTGATATGGGTCAGGCAGCAACATGAATGAAAGATGTGAGGTAAGGTCCAGGAAAATGCAAAGTAAGTCAGAAGAGTCAAAGGTGGAGTTCCTATACCTAGAGCAGCCATATTGTGAAATTGAAAGCCCGGTCAAAGGCCTCCTATAATCAATGTCTTCTCTTTCTTTTTTAGCTAAAGATTTTTTAAAGGCCCATTTCTCAGATTAGGTTTCTATCAGCAAACAAATGCCATCTTCATTTTTATTTCTGAGCAATCATCATGAATTTTGGCAGCTTATCATAGAAACTAACACCAAAATAAGCATTGGAGATAATTTATGATATACTCCTTATTTAAAGTTTTAGGGAGAATATTTATCAAATATCCGTAATATGTGTTACATGTCATTTTTGAGAAACAAATACATGATATAAAACCAAACAAAACATAACCCAACGAAAAAAAAAAACAACAATAACAGCAAAACAAAACAAAACAAAAACACACACTCTTTTTCCAAAATCTATGTTATATGATGTCTAGATGTTAAAAATATGAATGCGGATTTCAAGCAAATGGGTTAAAAAAAAAATAAAAAAGTGTGGAGGTCAATTTATAGGAAAGTTACAGAAACTCTCAGTAGCAAAATCCAAGATGGCGGACGTAATGCGTGATTTAATGAAACAAAAACAAACAAACTATAATTTCCTTTTATCTTGGCCATGCCGGATTCAATGGTAATGATGCAAATAAAATCATCTGAGCAAGCATTTTCCATAAATGACCCGCCCCTTCACCACCCCAACCTACAATGTAACTTCTAATGCATAACTTATGAAACGGAATGTTTAGAGAATGGCATGAAACAATAGCCTATCTTTTTTTATTGTGAAAAATTATGTTTGGATAGCTATTGAAAGAAGTAAACTTTGATGTAAAATTCATTTTGTCAAAATACGTTTGTATTGCCCACGTTCTCAGGCAACATACTAAATTAATTTTGTAACAGTGTTGGATCGTTTAAATATCTCTTCAATATTTTCTGTATAATTTGCGAAATTTATTTCTTCAACAGTTTTTGTCACTAAATAGGCAAAAGCCTGATTACGAGAAAAGGTCAAAATCCACCATATATACTATAGCAAATCTTTTTAAAGAAAATAAAAATAATAAATTAAAAAAATAAAAAAAGAATTTTAAATGGAGAAACAAAGAATTTCCAACCAGACGTCTGAAGATGCGTTGTTTCCTTCACCAAGTATCTTTTGATCTCTTTTGTTCTATTGGAGACATTTGGAAAAGCAGTTGAAAGTGTTTGCACCAGATCTTCTTACTTGACGCTATAACACATGGTCTGAAACATTACGTTGTCACCTGGTAATTGTGAAAGCCTTCTTGTTTTAACCTTGTGGGTTGTCATCTGATAGGACGCCGTCCTTGTTTACGTATGGATCGCATTGTCCTACGTACATGGGTATTTAAATTCACCTCATCATTCCAACAACAATACTTGTCTTGGAGGAAAAAGAAAAAAAGATGGAGTGGCTGTCCGTCAAGGAGCTTAAACAATTATACTGGAGTGCGGACTCGTGACGTCATGAGGGGCCATGAGTGTGGGGCCATGCCAGTAGAGGCAAGACACCTACGTAATGCTGTTCTTATTATGTTACCACATGTTCATGAACGAAATTCACACTGTCATTATCTCACAACCGCAAGTCTGTTGTATTTAATCCTTGCTGTAGCTCTCTATTTTAAAAAAAAATCAGTTTGTTTACAGAAAAAGATTTATTAGATCAGACTAGTGATCAACTATTAACTCAGTGAGTAGTAATGAACTTCAAGCATAGCAAAACAGCAGCGCCTCTAGTATTGAACACCTCTAGTGCCATGGCGTCCAGTGTTAGCAGGGGCGATACAAGGTGTTTTGTTCAGGCGGCGTTATGAGTCCTCACTCCAGTATAAATAGTATAAGCTCCTTGCTGTCCATACATTTTAATTAGAGAGAGCCAATAATGCTGTCACAGTTTGAAATCTGAGTTAACCCTCTATGTGGCTGAGCCTCTCTCATCTCTTGCAAATTCAAGATGACTTCTCAATTTGTGTTCTTGGCATGTTCACTAGATAGATGGAGAGATATTGGTCACAAGCTTAAACTATGGCTATGTTGGATGCGATATAGATCAAATCATTCTGCCCATAAAAGTTTATACCATTTCTCGACTAAAATTGCTTGTATGACGATAACGACTCCCGATCTCATCACGAAGTGGCCTATCTGTGAACAACAGCTTGACCGCAGCGTTTAATAATTTGCGTGCTATTATTCTGATAAAGTCACGTCCAGCATTATTTAAGGGGAAAAAAAGTACTATGTGGCAAACCAATTAGTACTTAGCAGACTGATACCATATCACATTAAACAGTATGAACAGTGACGACTGAGGATTATTATGTCGGTTTACCCTTCCAAAACTTCTCAACCTATTGTTCTGTTGGTCTCTTTGTTTTTAAGGGGTGGGGGAGGGGTGAAACGATGCGGGTCCTGAAAATAAGGTTTTGGGACTAAAATATCAGAAATGGGGTTTTCCTACTTCTACACCCTTTGAACTCTTCTCGTTCCAGAAAAACAAAGGATGGGGCCAGAAAACTACGCTTTATGTCCCAAAACGCCGCCAACACCAACCCACTAAATGACTGTATAGAGAGATTGTCTTATAGGAAAATGCCCAGTATTTATTTCCCTCTCCCTATAAAGTATGGCATGAAAATAACAGCAGTGACAAAATTGACACCAGATAAAAAAAAAAATTAGTCATAAGTTCTTGTTTTGCAAATTGCTGTGTATCTTTATGTATGTCTGTTTGTCTGTCTGTCTGTCTGTCTGTCTGTCTGTCTGTCTGTCTGTATGTATGTATGTATGTATGTATGTATGTATGTATGTATGTATGTGTGTATGTATGTATGTCTGTATGTATTTATGTATGTATCTAGGTACGGATGGATGGATGGGTGGATGGATGAATGGATGGATGGATGATGGATTTATGGATGGATGGATGGATGGAAGGATGATGGATGGAAGGATAATAGATGAATGGATGGATATGTATGACGTCACAACCACTGTCTATTCCCTCTGTATATCTCAGCTGTGCTGTATGGCTGTCTAGGCGTTGGACTGGCATTTCTAGTCAAGGAGCTGGGCGGTACTGTATTGCAGGTACCTCAACTTTAACTCTTAGAGCCCCTCACATCAATAGGAAATCGCTGTTGTTGGTTTTTCTCCCTCTTGGTTTGTTTGTTTCAGTAAGATTTTTGTCAATTTATTTATTATCTCTCCTAGTTTTTGTGGATGCATTTTTTCTTCTTATTTGACCTGTAGGCCTGCGTGTGTTAGGCCAGTGCTGTTATTTACGTTCATGTGGAAACACAGGGTCTGCTATTTTAAAAAAAAAAAAAAAGAAAGCAGTGAAGCCTAGAACAACATAGGTCATGAGGTAGACATGCGGAGACGATTGGTATTTGGAAGAACATGAAATCACGATGTTTTTCGAAAAATTCAGGGTTCGGTTTTATGCATTAATTATCCAAAACTATTCTTAAAAAAAAAAAAAAAGAAAAAGAAAAATCCCACGGAATGAACCGATGTTTTGCATGGTTGGACTGCATGGCTGCGACATTCAGCATCGCGCCTTAGAAAATGTTAAATAAATATTGTTTGTTTTAATTTCTGTAATGTAACGGATTATTCAGCTTTGGTTGAGTTATATAACTATTTTCACGTTTAACTATCCAGGCGTCCTTGACCCTCAATGGTGCCGCCGGCGCTCCTTTGGTGGGGATTTTTATTCTAGGTACCTGTTTCACAACTTCAAACTGGATTGTAAGTAGTTGCTCTGTCAATGTGTGTGCATGCCCGTCTGTCTGTCTGTCCGTCAGCCTGTCTATCTATCTGTATGTCTGTCAGCCTGTGTGTCTGTCTGTCCGTCAGTATGTGTGTCTGTCTGTCTGATTCCTTGCCTGTCTATTTGTCTATCTCTGCCTGCTCGTGTGCATACCTTCTGTGACTGCCTGCCTGCCTGCCTGCCTATCTATCTATCTATCTATCTATCTATCTATCTATCTATCTATCTATCTATCTATC
>JBCAUA010067833.1:0-11111 GCA_038406235.1 Peronia verruculata
AGATAGATAGATAGATAGATAGATAGATAGATAGATAGATAGATAGATAGATAGATAGATAGATAGATAGATGTTATTGGTCAAAGATTTCTTTCTTTTTTTTTAAAGGGGGGGGGGGGGTGCAAAATGGACAATTAGATGTTATATTTTAGACATTGAAATGAAAGTAATTTAAAAGTAAAGTAAAGTTTGACGTGTGCCATAACCATTACACCATCAGATCGTCAGCCAATATTATAATCTCATTAGATTTGCCGGATACCGGAGAGTAAGATAGAATAATTATAAACTTATCTAGGTGTCAACTTTAAAGCCATCATTAACAACCGCTTAAATCATAAAGAGAGACTGAGGTTTGTCAAATCACTTAATGTAGGGCTGTTGATTGATAGATCTAATGGAAATGGCCACCAGGAAAACGCTACATAATTCTTCTGTCCAAAGTCCATCACCTAAATTACAGATCAATAAATATCACAGACTGGCTAGTATAGAGTCAAGTGAAGAATTTAGAGGTTGATCCTGTTACCGCTCGCACATGGATCTGTTTATAGATGTGACCATTTTTAGATGCTTATCTCGTCAAGAGCTGTGTGCTATGCGCGGGATATGCTATATTGTAGACAAATCTGAGTCTGAGCGACAGCCCCCGGGTCATGTGATCGATCTCAAAATAGCTCAGTGCATGGGCCCAGTTCAATTGCACGAGACTGGCTGAAACTGTGTCAATTGCGCGGAAGTGCTGGGATGGTTTCGTTTGCTGGGACTGGATGGTAAAGTGTCGTTTGCACAAACTGGTTTGAGCGGTGTCCTATAAGTTACTCGGACTGTCTGGTATGATATCAGTTATTGCTCGGCCGTCGTGCATTTGTCATCTATCTGAATTGTAGTGCAGCAACTCCAAGTGGGGAAACAAGTAGGTACAATGAAGCTCTGTGTGTGTGTGTGTGTGTGTGTGTGTGTGTGTGTGTGTGTGTGTGGTTTTTTCTTTCTTTTCTTTTCTTTTCTCTCTCTCTCTCTCTCTCTCTCTCTCTCTCTTTGCAGTTTAAGAAACTCTTTAGAATAACAGAAAAAGAAAAGAGTCCCATCAATTTTTTTTTTCAGGACGAGGCAAAAAGCAAAACAAACTAGGTAGCAAAAATTAAGCTTACATAATACATTACGAAAACATTTTATATGCAAGCTTACTGAAAAAAATGTTTTGAAATAATTTTAATATCACTTTTCTTTATTTTTAATTTATATATAGCTGGCAATGTTAGTTGCATGTGCGTGTAATGAGCCAGTTTAATAGCTAGCCAAGTTATTTCCCTTTGACTAATAAATAATAACCATAATAACAAAAACAAAAACTTCAGTCAGTTTAATACTGATACATGATGTCAGGTGGTTTAGGTCAGGTTTCTTTTAATTCCTTCACTGCCAAAATTCGCGAACACATACATCTTGCTGCTTTTGCATTTCCCAGTCCGTTCATAAATCAATATCTATTTGTTAGCTTTGAAAGCCAAGAACACTCACTTGTCGAACTGCTGGGTCTCAGCTTAAACTATAATTTTCCTGAGTTTAAATAAAATTTCAGAAGCTAGCACTTCTGGCCACGGCTGTCAAGGGGTTAATGACAATGCTCAATGTAATCTGTAAAACTCTAGGTAGAAAGGACAGATAAGGGATCTTATCTAGGACAAAAGAAACTCAAAACTCCGAACCCGTCAGTGTCTTGCAAGATAAGCTACTGTGTGTTTGGGAAAAGTTAAAGGAGTTAATCCTTACTGAAACTCTAGAAAAAAAGAACTGCAGATATATTCGGTTAGATTTAACCAACATTTGCAGCAATCTGGAGAATCCCATCACACAGTGAACCGATAGTTACTTAATGAATCCGAAAATGTAAAAAATGTGGACCCTGTTTTCTGAGAAGTGCTGCTCGGTTTCCTTAACAATGGATTTGGTTTTTCTTAATGTCAAAAATCCTCTCTGGAAAAGTAATAATTCTCAAGGTTAGGTCTACTGTCTTCGATGAGCCCATTACATATCTTGGCATCCTCTCAAGCTTCGTTGATACTGTGACTGTACTGACCTGTGTTTGCTTTGTGGTCTGTTCATAGGTGAAGAGGTGGTGATTGTACTCTGTGCCAGGCACTTATCATGGTATAGATGTATAGATCCATTCCGTGTGACGTCACGACCTCCTAAGTATTTTGCCCACAATTTTGAGTTTTCAGTCAAGCTGGCTTGAAGTTGAATTACTATGCTGTATAGATTTAGATCTAAAGGTTGGTTTTGCATCGAGTTTGCCACAACATCAGGCAAAGTAACCGATGGAAATAAGTTACTATTGGCACTCAGTCGCGATGCACTCATATTCTAAGGACCCTTGGTGTTAATTTTGTTTTTAAACTGCATACTAAGCCTTGAAAGTTGGCTTCAAGCAATTTCCCTCTTCAGTCTTTGTTACCATAGCAACTGCCCACTCAAAATGGCAGAGGCAGAAAAAAAAAAAAAAAAGCACCTGCAGTGGATCTGTAAAGTGATAATTAGATGATTTAGAAGTTTTGTATTAAACGCCTCCGTCAAGCAGGCAGTTTTAGAAACATTGGCAGGTACACACAGAGCTAATTAACCACGAGAAGTGGCGCTAATGGAGAAGTTTATTGCCAACCACTTCCGATCTATTGTAAAGCCGTCGATCGTTAGGTGCTAGAATCTTAGAGTCATATGTAATGGCATAGATTTAAACTTTCATATCTCTTGGACTCGAACATGAACGTCTCCGCGTGACGTTTTTTTTTTTTTTCCAAAACCTCTTACATTTTGACGTCCTCTGAGATTTCACTGACGCTGAGGCTGCGCTGGTTGTTCTTTCCTCTAGGCTGTATTCATGCCTGGGGAACTGACAAACCGACACTTCGTTATTGTCGGCCCGTTTATGTCTCAGCTGTGTTTCCTCATTTTGCTTGTAAAGGACGGATTTCCTTCACTCTCATGGCTTCTCATGGCTTCCTGAATCATTTTGCCTTCACTGAAAACTATTTTTAAAATTTTTTTTTACCCGCCCGGATTTTTTGTTTCTCAATAAAACCATATTAAAATCGATAATATGCCATTTGCGGAACTTCTTTAAGTTTCACATTTTTTTATAAAAAAGAAGACATCAGCAGAATCTCTTCAAACTACCACATAAAAGGATGTTTAACTGTTGTTCACCATCACACTGAAATACCTCAAATAATCTTCAAACCACTAGTACACGAAACATCTGATGAACACATCTGCATCATAATCATACAATTACTTTGTTTAACAAGTGTCCACGCACTGCAAGATGAATGAAAAATGTTTACTCTACGTCATGAATCATGCTTTAACTGATGTCTTCAATAAGTTTGTCGTCCGTTTTTTGTTGTTGTTTTGTTTGTTGTTGTTGTTGTTATTGGAATGAAATGTTACCCGTAGTCATGAAGTGGTGTCCTCAATCTTCTCAGGCAGCTACATACCAAAGAATCAGGACAGCATTCTTGTGTTGCACAGTCAACCTTTGGAGCGGACTATCGAGCTCTTTCAAATACCTATTTTTATTTTATTTATTTATTTATTTTTGTTGTTGTTTAAATATGAACTATGGGTTATCAAAATGAGAAAAGTAATGAAACCCTTGCAAAAGATCTAATATGCATGTTAAATACTTTTGATGATGATTTCATTGAATAATGCGTCCCAAAGCATCTCTCTCTCTCTCTCTCTCTCTCTCTCTCTTTCTTTTCTTTTTTTATTTATTTTTTTTTTCAATATCTTTTTCATTTGCGTGATTTCTAGGCAAACGTGAGCTGCAGATTCCCACTATGCAATACAAAAATACCTCCATGAGAAAACCTTTAAAGTGCAGGCGATGATAAATACGGCATCAATGAAATTGGAAAGCCATTCATAAAGGAGAGATCAGTTCTGGCTGCTTCATAATTGTGCAATGGACACGACAACATTCGCATACGCTCTGTTCAGACATAGGCGATGTTTTTTTCTTCTGTCAGCAGAGAGTTAATGAATGTTGTTTATACAAGTTTCGCTAATGCTGTTGTTCGAAAAGACTGCTGATGTTTTCCACTGATAAACAGAACGAACTCTCGCATACAATAACAATATCGATTGTAATTTTCATCGACAAAATCAAATAACAAACAAAAACAAGAATTATAATCTCAGGGGGGGGGGGGGGGACAACTGCAAGAATAGTTCTCAATCTAGATCAAACGGTCCTGAAGTGCTGCAAAATCTGAAATAAATCTTTGTTACTTGCGAAACGTTTAGTGCAAACGGCAGATAGGCACTTAAATGCTGACAATTGCTTGACAGCAAAGAAGCATATTGCGGGAATTAGACGCTTTAGAAGCTCATGCTTCAAGCCTGTTGCTAGAACTGTCAGAAACAAAACCGGACTGGCATTGGTCGCATCAGCTGTGCTCAGAGAAAGCATTTCGGCGCTCATGTAAGGTCGCCGATAGCTACCATGAGGATCACACTGACTGAACCCTAATCTGAATCCTGCACTGTTAAACAAAAATATATGTTATTACAGGAGCAGTCCTCTTTCAGACAACACCAGATTGTTATTGGACCATAATACCTGAGAGAAGAGGTCCGTAAATAGATACAGGCTTTTAAATAGCGCCATTTAAAAAAACAAAATCCTAAATGGCGTGAAAGCATCAATCTAATGGCAGACATTTGAGACAATATTTGACAGAAAGGAGAGAAGTGACCCCAATCGATATTATGATTAGCGTGAAAGCGTGAAAGCGTCAATACCTGACCTGTCGAGATGCAGATCTGACTTAAAACGTATTTATTAACCCTAGTTTCGCCGACAGGAGGCAAGCGGAAAGGCGGGAGGTGGGGGGAGGGACTCCTCAATGAGCCAGTCAATGAATAGCTTGCATTTTGTGAGTAGTGAGTTAACACACACACACACACACACACACACACACACACACACACAAAACACAACACACACACACACATACACACACACACACAAAACATAAAACACACACACACAAAACACAAAATACACACATACACACACACGCACACACACGCACACACATACACACACACACGCACGCACGCACACACACATTCGTTACACAGTCAGGTTCTTACGCCAGGCTCAGAATTTACGTCTAAACTGGCCTTGTGAACAAACATGAATAAAATACAATCATTGACTAAAATGGCACTTCTTTTTTTCGACAGTTTCAGCTGATATCTATAGTGTTAAAATACATTCATTCTGGCATTTAAATCCCGTTCCAAGCAGCATAAACTTAATAACAAGGGTCCACAATTGATGGGTCTTTGAGCCTAAACTATCACTTCCTTAAATAAAAACTAAAATTAAAATCATCACAATGCGGTCGAAACTCCTAACAATTTCTTTTGGGACTTACATAGCTACTATTCTATGAGAAATATATCCCGAGTTTTATTTCTCTGTTATTATGTTTGTTTCAGTCTCTCTTTCTGAGATCAACGTTGATGCAAGTTGGTAATTCATCGATAAAACTATTTACAGCCCATACAGCATGAGGCACTAGACTATTATAAGCGTGATTTGCTATTAGAGGTTCAGCCTTCCACTGGGTCGTTATGTTAGGGAAATTTGCTACTAATATTATGATTATTTTGTGGGCGGAAAGAAACTTTAATACGTTGTCTTTCAATCCTAAAAACAAAAAAAAAACAAAAACAAAACGCAGGTTTATCTTGAAGTGCTTGTCCAGTTAGGTTGGAAGACATTTTTGGGTGGGAATTTGGAATTTGGACATTTTGCCGGGAACAGTGCGTCTCCGCCCACTCGTCTTCCAATTTTTAATTATCAAGTTTTTTTTTTTTTTTTTATGTATATGAGTACTCATACCATGTACACGGGGTCTCTGAAATATAATAATTTGCCTCATCCAGGATGGCTAGACAACCCCCACCCTTTGCCCCCCTCCCCCCCTACTGTCCTTTCCAAGAAGCCAGAGTTACTAAACAAAGCTGGACAGTTCTGAACCTTTTCCTCCAATGGTAGGAATCGAACCTGTGACGTTATCAGGTAAGAGTAGACGCCTAATCCATCGGCCAAGGCGCTTCGATAGATATAAAAGTCACACTATTTGGTATAATGAATTAAGTCATTTCTCTGTACAACTACTTCAGTTATATGTTCGCACCATCGATTATATACCAATAATTGTATTGATTTTCATTAATATGTTAGAATTATTAATGCGACCATGTCATTAAATATCTCATCAAAGCGGACATAAACTGCATGCATGCATGGGTCTCCGCGGGGCCCGGGGTATAGTAGTAGCTTTTTTGCTCCCACCTACAGGCGGTGCAAGTCCACCATCGGTGAGGTGTTTCCTATGAAATGCCATCCTCGTCATTCCAGGGGAGACAACTCTTCTCTCTCTCCTTGCTTCTGTCTTCTGTCCCGCTTTCTTTTCTCTCATCTTCTTGCCCTGTAAACCAATCTTACCGTGTTTGACACAATATAGCCGTTACCGTGCAGATGTGTAGTTAAATCCCAACAAATAAACAAACAAACAAACAAATAAATAAGTATGTATGCATGGCAAGCAATGAGCTATTTTGATCATCACGCAGTTAACAACTTCCTTTGGCCAAGTGCAAAGAGCTACAACTGAAACATTGTAAAAAGGATATCAAAAACAACAATAACAATAACATCAACAACAACCACCAAAATAATAATAATACTAATAATAATAATAAATAACATGCCTTTTCTCTTGGTATCTGAAACACGAGTGACGGAAAATTAAAAAAATTCACTCTATGATGTAAATAATTTTTGTTCTTATAGTGATAATTTTTTCAGAAGTATCTCCTTCATTTGTTTCAAATATCAGGCTTCAAGGTGATTTTTTACTTTCTTTCCAATATTTTTATAAGTGCCCCCCGCCCTTGACAAAGAGAATTTACAAAGCTGGCTGAGAAACTGGCTCATTGTATAAGCGGCAGTTATGACCTGCAAATGCCCCATCATCAGCTAGGCTGCCTCATTTCACATGCAATATTAACGTGAAATACTCTGCGTGGTCTACTTTGCTGGGGTTGTTTGATGTGCTGAAAATGGTTTGCAGCCTGTCTGTATTAGAAGAACTACATGAGGGGCAAAAAAAAAAAATCAATCTTTTCTGTCCAAACGAGCGTCAACATGGACGTTATTTTGAGTGAAATAGCAGAGAAATTATACCTCTGAGGGAGAAATAGGAATATTTATGGAGGAAATTTCTTATAAATATTGGAAACTCATGATAAAATGGTAGTGCACTTGTTCAGAACAAATCCAGGGAAATTCTGAGGAGTTCGTTCGTCAGTGACTTTTTATTCTATTATATTACAGCATTTTTAGAATAACGTCACAGATAAAAAAAAAGTTTTTTTTTTCCGGGTTTATGTACATAGAAACACAGATTCATATGTAAAATTGTTGTGTGCCAAATTTCAGATTGAACCATTCAGCAGTAATCCAGTCCATAAGTCTTATATATTTTTTTCTTGATTGATTGTTTCTGCCAGTCTGTGTAAATGAAACTTTAACAAAAGCTCATGAGTTTTCTTCTTTGTTTTCACCCTTTTTTAATACATAATATAAACCTACGAAAGACTACATAGAATGCCTTCAGGTTTTGTTGTTTTTTTTTTTTCGGTTGGGGTTTACTCACATCACGCAAACATTTTTTTTTCTTTTTTAAATTGAAATTTTCCGTTTTGCCTTCACCCACAGGTGGGTCCAATTTATATCATTTGTATCTTGTGCAATGTAGACTAATTTCAAAATGTCGACACATTTCCTTTTGTGAGTAAGAAAGGAGAATACAATATGACATCATTTTTTAAAAAAAGTGCTGTTGAAATCAAAGGACGAAATACTTAAGAATTTTTGTCACAACCTCAAATTGATATCAGATCCGATGTGATGAAATTAGGCTCTCGTCAAATTTTGAGCATATGGAGTTAATGGTACCAACGTTAAGATTTTCCATTTCCCTCTCTGTGAGTAAAATAATAATAATAATAATATTCTACCTTAGGTAGAAGTCGAGTTATTGGCAATTAAAGACGATGTGGTTGACCTGTTGCTGCAGCTGAATTTAGTGAGATAATGGCTGATCACTTTTATAAATCCTTTTATTTTTGTTAGCCCATGCCGCTAAACTTCAGTTTTGGGGTCTTCACTCAGTCTGTTTTTAGTAAATTTAATTCTGAATATTTTTTAGATTGATATAGAAGAGTTCTGTGAAAAAAAAGAGTGCTTTAAAAATTCATTTACTGTTGAAAATCACCTGATTTCTCTGGTCGCCTCCGTTTGACGAGCGTCTTATTTCATCGTGTCACGTCTCAATTATGTGTAAGTAGCTCACTTATTGGTTGACTGTCTTCAAGAATTTGTTTCGATACAACGTAACATGGCCTAAGGGGATCATATAGGTCGTACAAAGTTGAAACTGTAGCCATTGTTGTTCTGAAATCATGGTCTGTCCCAGTGCCTAAATAAAGAATAGCCTAAGAGTGTTAGCAATCAGCTGCTTTGATTATTAATGCTGTAAAAATAGAATACAGCTATGCCGGTCCGGGTTCAATTGGTACCGGGTCGCACAAGAAATATTTAATTATTTCCATTCTATTTACTATCTGACTCTAGCGGTGTTTCATTATCCTTTTATTATTATACTACTTGTCACGTGAATCACGCTGACAGAAATCTGCTTTTACTCAAGATATGAAATGTTCTAACAGACGTACAGAGACACGTAGGGACGTACACACTTAGTACTCCTGTGAAAACATACACTCAGCCATGTTCACTTGGTGGAATGAATTATCTAACCCCCCCCCCCTTTCGGAGTCGCAGTAAATTGTCAAGCGCTGAGGGGTCCGCGGCGATAAAAAGGTTGGGGACCACTGATTTACAGAATTGGTAAAGAAGGTCAACTAGTACGATATGTCTTCATAGGCTCGGTAAATGAAAGAATCGTCTTTCTCCAAACTCCTATTTTCAGAAATCATATTTCCATTATTAGGACAGAGTCTTTTACTTTTAGTCAATGGCGATTTCCCAGTTGAAAGGGGTAGTTGTACTATACTGACGGACTTTAAAAACACAACACTTGAAAATGATTCTACTGACGGACTTTTTAACATAACATTTGATATATAGAATCATTTTTAAGCGTTACGTTTTTTAAGTCCGTCAGTAGAATCATTTTCAAGTGTTACGTTTTTAAAGTCCGTCAGAAGAATCATTTTCAAGTGTTGCCTTTTTAAAGTCCGTTAGTATATAAATTATTCTGATATTGAGGACTGATTTTGACCAGCACTATTACTCTCCTTTGCCAGACACAAATATTATTTAAAATGTGCAAATATTCTTTGTTTGGAACATACGTCTTGCAAAATTCGAGAAATTTTATGGTTTAAGGACAAAACTTTCATTTGATTATATTAATGGGAGATCATTGAGTTCAGTTCTATCACTTCCCTTTACTAGACAAAAGAAGGATTAAAAAAAGAAGTGCAAAGAGGAAAACACACACACACACACACACACACACACACGCAGGCACGCACACACGAACGCACACACACACGCACACACACACACACACACATACATACACACACACATTCTTTTGGATCTTTTGATTGAAATATACACTATGGACTTTTTTAAAAAAATGGTATCAAGAGAATGTTTTCTTATTGTTATAATTTTATCAAATTTTCGAGTGTCAGGCTTTGGAAAGACAAGAAATTAGGGATTGTTTCTCCTCTTTACACTGCTTGGTCAACACAACTTTTGTCTGGCAAAGTGAAGCAATAGGACTGGTCAAAACGATCTCTGATTACAGGAGTCCCTCTTTTTGGGATGGGCAGATAATCTGTGAACCATCTCCTATTTTATCGAAATTTGTTGCGAGCAATCTTTTTAATTTCAAGATGAGAAGAGATTTTTTTCTTCTCCTTTACACTGTTTGCTCAAAACACCGTGGGTTTGGGTCAAGGAGAAATATTAAGGCTGGTCTAAGACAATTCCGACTTTAAATCGTTAACAAAAGAGTAGTAATTTAAAATGATGGACATTACACTGGGTGCACTTTTTAACCAGGGGAACTCTGCTCATCATGTCGTTTTCAAATAGTTCATATTCGACTAAGCGAAAACCTGGAAATCCCCGGCGGTTTGTTTGTACCCGATGCTAAAAATACAACACTTATTGATGTTTGTTACCGCTCCACCACGAGATCCGAGAACAATTGTCACCGGCCCCGTGCATTTTTCATGTGTTTTTCTATGTTAGTGACAGTGAAGAGTTTGGGAGTGTTTGTACCCACTTACTAAAATTAGACGGGAATTTCCAGCCGTTCGCTTGGTCGGAACAGATCTATTGGAGCAAACCTCAGAGGACCATGAAAATAGGAGATAATCGAGCCAATCTTTATTACTTCCCTTTGCGGGACAAAAAAAAAAAAAAAAAGGTGTTGAGTGTGCGTTGTATAAAGAGGAAACCAATCCCTTTTTCCAACGTCATTCGAAAGACTGATCGTCCAAAATAAATAAACAATAGTAATAAAATAATGATAAAAAAAAATAAATAAAATGTGCGCTCAGGTCTTTGTTGTCCCATGTACACATAACACAATAGTGTTATGTTATTTTTTGACCACCTTTGTGGACAGCTGAAATAACCACCACTACAGGAGTTGAAAACTTATAAAAAGCATAACCTTTGTTGTCCTAGGTCCATTTTGGGCGATTTGGAGATATATTAAAAAATAATATGTCATATGAAAAAGGGATAGTAAATCTACCAGATACTGTAGTCACTTCACCTATCACTCGCCCAGACAAGGTATATTTCAAAAATCATTTTGTCCTATCTCCTATGTACAAAAACAGTTGGTAAACACAACTCATCAATTTTCTCAACCTGTGAAAAATGGAGATAGGACAACAGCGAATTAGGTATTTTTTTCAAAATCACATGACCTAGTGAACATCACTCACATGTGGCTTTGTTTACTTGCTCTGCGCAT
>JBCAUA010067844.1:0-11110 GCA_038406235.1 Peronia verruculata
CCAGGGACCGTTGAGTCACTGAAAAAAATGCGGGTTTTCGATCTTCGTGTCCTGTCATCCCCCGATGCAGAACCCGCAAGTTGATCCCGGCCGCTCCATGAGCGAACGCCATACCCATTGAGCCACTGCGTCCCCGTCATGGTATTATCTGTGAGTACACAACTTATAACACGATGAGGAAGTGCTCTATTTTGGATTTTCTAGAACATAACATTAAGGCTACTGTATTTGCAAGCTTTTTACACGACAAGTAAGTGGAGAACGTAAAAATAATATAATTACCGTCGCAATAATTGTAAGCTTTTAACATCCAGAAAGAGTTCTTCAGGATTTTAAGAACGTATGACTTGGTATTTTGTGTGTGTGTGTGTGTGTGTGTGTGTTGGGGTTTTAACGGCCCGTCAGCACAATCGAAGCTATTGTGACAAACAAGGTAAGAGAAAAGAGATCGGAACAGAAGACAGAAGCAAGTAGAAAGAAAAGAAATGTCACTCGTGGAACGTCGAGGATGGCATTCAATAGGAGACATCCCACTGATGGCGGGCGTTCATCGCTTTCAGGTGGATTCTGTATTGTATGGTTTTTCAGCCTTCGTTTAGACTACCCCAGAGCCTGCAGGTGGGAGCAAAAGACCAACTTACATAGGCTACCGGGGGGGGGGGGGGCTTTCTCCTTGTGATCATCTCTGGCAGCTGAATGTGTACACTAACAATCATCGTTACGTCGTGGTGACTGTAAACATGGTTCGTTTTGTACTTTCGAATGAGGCATTAGACATGTCATTTCGTACACGCTTTAGGACAGAATACAGAAATCAGCCAACAGATCAGAAAATGCTTGTATGACTGTATGACTCAAATTGTCTAAATTAAGGTAAACACAAACATAACATCCGAACTGCGCACTGCATGACTTGATTAGATAGTAAATTTTAAGTGGAGATGGTAAGAGACAACTAGACATAAAAGTTTATTCATTTCATTGGCATGCAGAGATCTACTTCATCAACCAGACTTGGCTCTTGGCGCGTCTCGCCATCGGCCGCAGTGGACCAAATTGAACGAGGCCTGCGTAGCTGAACTATGTGAGTCGATTGGGCTCTGGAAAGAAACGCATGTAGATGCCATCCGCCTTTGAGTTTACTGCTGTGTTTGGAAGTGTGACGTCACAAACTCGGAAGTATTTGCTTATGTTGGGCACCAAACAAACTGTAATAAGATTGTTTGTTAAAAACGAAGTGGCTATACGCACCCGGGTCCGGATGGATTTTTTTTTTTTTTATTATACTGACCCGGAGCTGTTGTTACAAACGTCCCCATCGTAAGCAATCAGTCACAGTCAACTATCTGGGTGCCACATTTTCTTCATATTCCGATTTGGAAGCACGGTTTAGAGATTTTTATTTACAAGAAAACGCTTGCTTTGTTAGGTTTAGTGTAAATGGTTAGGTTAGGGTCCTCAAGGGACCAATTTTTGCCGCCCAATAACTACAACAACACAACATATTGTATCATAATACGAATATACATTTTTCACTCTTCTAATGTTAGTCTTGGCCCTCTTTGATCTTTCTTTCTTCTCTGTGTCTCTCACTCTATTTCTCTAGACTCTCACGGTCTCTTCTCTTTCTTTTTGTCAGTCTCTGTTTGTACCATGCTATGTCCTCTCGTACCGATGCACCGTTAGATTCCAGTCTACCCCAAACCAAAACCAAACCAGACCAAACCTCCTCTTTCAAAACTGTAAACCTGTATGTGTCCGAAGGAAATAATTTTATACTTACATACAAGTAAGGAAATGTAGATATGTTCGGTAAAAAGCTTTTCAATCCTAGTAGTAAAAAAAAATTATTATCTCGGCTTGAAGTGCAGACAAAATTAAGTCAGGACAATTTTTTGGTGTAAAAATTCGGAGGTTTGGGAAACTTGGTCCCGACAACATTTTCGTCTGTTCCTCATCCAATTTTTGACTGTCAGGAATTCTTAAATAAATTTACATTCGATGTCATCCAAGAGAGCGAGACCTTGGGCTTTTCTGCCTAAGAGGCCACGCGACCATTTAGTGAATGAACAAAACAAAAACAACAACAACAACAAAAACAAAAACAAAAAATCACAAATATTTACCATAAACTGGTAGGATCCGAACCCACGAAACGCATCAGGAGGCAGACATTTAGCCTTTCGGACACGGCGACCCAGCTTATAACTCATCCAGCTACAGCTGAATACATGGTTATAATCCTGTTACAATTAAACCCTGTTTTTCAGATTATATAGACCAACATAATACTACAATGAGGGCTTGCGCACTACAATTGACGTGTGATGACGCACGTTGGCACCCACAGGACTCAGCACAATTTTTCTGTTATGTTTTTCCGTCTACCTCTCCTCCCTATCTCTCTCTCTTTCCACCCCGACCCCCTTCTCTCTCTCTCTCTCTCTTGCAACATAATAAATTTACCCTCGACTACCTTTCCTTTTCAAAGACAAAGAACACCGTAGTACGAGGAATATAAATTATCGTAATGTAGGTTAGAAGCTCTTTTATATTAAATTTATTTCAGTCTTCATTCTTCAAATTTCTATTGCGAGTTTTTTTTTTTTTTTTTAATTTCACCTTGTGTATTCACATCGACAATGTTTGTCATCTGTAGCAAGTTCCTAGGTCAGCATTTTCCCTTAGATTTTGGGTATGTGTTTAGTTGCATGCGGGAGTCTGTGCGTGTGTGTGTGTACATATAATACTAAGCGGCACATTTTGTAACATTTAACTTGACATCACTCCATCTTTCCTGCAGGGAGAATTCCTTATGGAGGGAAATGGAATTTGTTCTACAGTTACATCTTATCAGATCAAAACTGCACAGAGAAAGCAAATTAAATTTGAAGTTTGTGCAATCAGCCCTGTAACCTAAAAGTGATACAAGACCACGCTCGGTTGTTAAACACAACAAAGACTACGTTATGATCATGCAACTAGAGGTGTTTGTTGATAATGCAGAGCACAGTTTTTGTTGATGCTATTGTTATTTCATTTCAATTTGTTTTATTTTGTTTTTAAAGCCTTTCAGTCCTAAGAAAGTAGGATTTTCTTGCCTTTAAGCGGCTGGGTCCAGTATTTTTTATCGCAAATTTTTATAGGTGGAAATTTGGAAGTTGGAAATTTTGCCCATACGGCTGTAATCACGCCTACTCTTCATCAAGTTTTAATTGTCAACAGTTCTTAAACCTGGGCAACGCACACACCGGGACTCTGAAATATATTCTCCCTTAGCCGAGAAAGCTAGATGTCGAGCTTCTCACCTTAATTAAGGAGCCAGGGTGCTGTTGAGTCACTGAAAAAAAAAAAAAAAACAGGTCCCGACCTTCGTATCCATACTGGACATAAGGGATGCTTTTCTTAATACATCAAATTCAAAATTGAACTGAAACTTGAAACCAACCACGCCATGCCTACGTGAATAAAACCTTCCATGACATCAGCCTTCTTTAGTATAAATTCAAATTTAATGAGAGTGAAAAATTTGAGTATAAGAGTTGAAAAAGACCAACCAAGTCGCAGTTTTTTAAAAAAAAAATTATACTAAGTTTGGCATTGAGGCTATCATAACAATAGATATACATGTATAAATATATAGGCCTATAGACAGTTTTCAGGGAAGCTAATCGAGGGAAGGAAAAGACCTTGTTTAATCATCCCAAGTAGTCGTCCCTAGTACAATGATGTCTCTCGTACAGATATAATAACCAGGAGAGGTGCCATTTGTGTGAAATAAAGAAATCTGTACATATATCTCAATAAAGAGGGGGGGGGGGGGGGGTCTTGATCACATGTTTTTAAAAATTTTGAACTTAAATGCATAAGATCATAACCGTGATGCGAATTACCTGACCAGAAAAAAATTAGAAAATTTGCTATCTTCAGTGAATTTTGCTTGTCTTGTAACACAGGTGTTCATGACAAAAATATTGTATGTATGTTTCTCTCATAAAAGGAAATTGAATACATATATATGACACATGTTCATGTTATTTAAAAAAAAAAAAATGTAATGCTATACATAACACGATTTCGTAAATTTACATATTGTGGCAGTTGTAGACGTTTGCCTCTACATTCAAAAGTCAGAGAACTATACACATCAACAAACAATAACATAAAACAAGACAAAATAAAATGCATACTAGATCTAGACTGCCGATTATCATCTTTCTTTATTCAACATTCACACGTCGTTGTCAAGGCTGTGCAGTCCTGTTGCTATCTTCTATTCATTCCCTTAAGAGCATTTTTCATGTATTATTGCTGAATTTTTCATTTGATCAAGCACTAACTGATCTATGCTATAAATTAGATAAAAAAAAAAAAAAAACTTCTTGTTTCTAATAAAAAATCAGAGGGGGACAGAAGATCTGGAAAACGTTTTTAAAATGTTCAAAATTTTTGGTAATTACTAAACTGAAAATTTTTATAATATGATATGTAAGCTGGATGTAACTGAAAAAAAAAAATGTGTTTTCTAGACAATCAGTCAATGCTGCCAATTTGTGTGAGGAAGCTAATGCCGTTTGGGATATTGTAAATCCAGACAGGTACACTGAAGAATTGTATCCTCTCAGGTCTTTATAAACTTTTCTTTCATTCCTATAAAGATAAAGAAATTCTTATTGCCTAAAGAAGTGCAGTGTTTTGTCTGTTGTTAGTTTATGATTTGAAATCTTTGGCTGTTAATGACACATCAGTTTTAAACATTAGAGATAAAAAAGGGTTGGAAATTTGCAGAGGAACATGAGTGGTGAGAAACTATTTATTTATTTATTTTTTCGTTGTTAACGGTTTAAATTCTAATACATGTAATTGTACTGGGTAATAAAACTAAGGTATGATAGCACCTATACAAATTTTAGGCCATTGGAATAACTTTACATTACATTGGTGATTTTTAACCTAGAAGAGAAGAGAACTATACAAGAATTGGTAGATTCCACGAAGATGATTTTAGTGAAACAGAAATTAAAACTGGATTTGGGACGTCAGTGGTGTAATCACAATGAGAATTTAAACATAGAGAGGTAGAAAGCATCAGTTTTAAAGAGAAATCACAGCGCTATCCGATTATATCGACATCGTAGAGACTGTTAAAATAATGTCAGTACACTAGAGAGTAGAAATGAGAGGTATCGGCTATTTAAACTCGGGGAAATTAGCCAGTGACAGAAAATAATATGCAGTTATCTCCCTTAGAATTTTCTGTGTCCGGTGTGACTTCTGGATAATTACATGTCTGTTTCATTCTTTTATTTTTGAGAAGGGGGGGGCTGGATAACATACAGTGAAGATGTAGGGGAAGTAGATTAGGTCCAGAGTCTTTTTCTTCTCTATTTTTGAGGGCTCGTATATTGGTGTACTGCGTTAACGGTAAGGGAATACAGCACTGTGTGGCTTTGACTAAAAATCCCAGCCCAATGAAATTCGTCCTCGCAAATGCAAAGCCCAGGCACATGCTAACAGTAAAACACAAGATTTCGAGAAAAACCTACTGCGCAAGTACGTCAGGCGTTTTCTTTTCGTCAGTAAATCATTAAGTTACATTAACACTATTCACAACTACAATTTTTTTGGAGAGCCTCCAGATTCAACAAGCTATTAGTCTGTCACTCATGTCGAAGAATTTCAACCACAAATTTTCTGCTCACCATAACAAGGTCAAGTCAAAAAGTGGGGCAAACTTGCGGCCAAGGCAAGGCTATGGTTATGGGTTCATGGCTTTGTTTGTTGGTTCGTGTTGGGATTTAAGGACACATCACCAGGATCACGGTTATAGTGTGTCAAACACGGTAAGATACGTTTACACGTCAAGAAAAAGAGAAGAAAGATCAGGACAGAGGACATGAACAATGAGAAGAGAAAAAATGTCATCCGTGGAACGTCGAGGATGACCTTCCATAGGAGACATCCCACCGATGGCAGGTTTTCACCTCCTGCAGGTGGGAGCAAAAAGCCTACTTATATACTCCTGGTCCCCGTGGGGGATGGGTCGATGTGATTACCCGTGATATTGATGAACTCTATCGTGCATCCACCAACCCTATTGTAGTTAGCACCTGTAATAGTAGGCCTAGTACAGTAACTGACACAATAGTGCTGTTGTTCGTATTGTAGACTGCGTGCCACACAACAATGTGGCAGTGGCCCGCACAGACAAGTGACATACGCGAAAAAAGGGAACAACTGAAGAATAATATAAGGAAGTTATTAGTAATATAGCAGGAGAAAAATTGGAACCCACAAAGTATGTCCAAATAAGAAGAATGTCGAGATAAGCAAAACTGTTATCTCTGTATTGTGCATGAATGGTGTTATTCCAGATATGTTTAATTGAAAGTGCGCATACTTATTGACGCGCTTTTTTATATAACACCTTTATTTATTTCAAATGCCAAATGGCATTCAATTCTCAAAATCATGAACAAAACTAGGGCCAGTATCTCTCCCTTATAATGATTATAAGCATTATTTTCCTTGACTGACTGACTGACTGACTGACTAACTGACTAACTGACTGATTAACTGACTGGTCCGTTAAACTGGCGCTGCAGCTTTTCGGGTCGCTTGTGAAGATTTAATGACAATACTCCTCCACTCCTCTCTTCTCTCTGCCAAGGGAAAGTTGAAAGAAAAATTTCTTCTCTTATTTTTTTTATATCAGTGCAAACTATAGTGATGTGGAACTGACGCTACGATTGATGGAGGGCTAGATAGAAATGTCAAGTGAACCTAAATATGAGGAAGTTGCAGGTCTTAAATTAGAGGCTTGGATTGTTTGTTTCGAGAAAAAATCTATATCATACCAGATTTTAAGGTTACTTTTGAATTTTCTCCTCTACGTTGAACAAACTGCTGCAATTATGAGAACAACACACTATGATCACCATATTTCAGGTAACTCATTTAAATGGCAAGGGGACTTAGTGTACCCCGCTGATGGGCTATGTTTATTGTGGGAGTAAAATTGGGATATATTTATTATGACACAGAGGACTTGTAGACTAATAGATTTGTTCCGACCAAACGAATGGCAGGAAATCCCCCGTCTAATTTTAGCACGAGGGTGCAAACAATTCAAACTGTTCACTGTCATTCCCGCGCAATCTCACACACACACACACACAGACACACACACACACACACACACATACACACATACACATACACACACACACACACACACACACAAAAGCACGGGGTCGGTGACAATATTAATTGCTCTCGGATGTCGTGGTGGAGCGGTGACAAATACTGGTGAGAATCCAATTTTTAGCGGGGGGAGGGGGGGGAATACAAACACTCCCTCGGAGATTTCCAAGTTTTTGCTTCGTCAAATATGAACTATCTGTGATCAACCTAGAAATGGTCAGCAGGAAAATCATAACCTAGGTAACTACTTTTGTACTTCGCTCTGGAAATCACCACCATTTGGCTATCCAGGCAAGAAATAAATCAGCCCATACTAGATGATTTTTCAGAAGTTTATCTTTCAACTAAACACTTCTCGGGCGTCTTGCTGATCTCTCGGTATGGTAGACTTTGAAACCTTTACGTGTGCATTATCGATCTGTCGGTAATTCGACCCCTTATCTCAAACTTTGTGTGTCAGTGATTGTGACTCCTGATTGTCATGTTTTTGTTCGAGAATTCTGTTATCTGATGATTATTAGTATTTTTTTTTTTTTTAAAATGAATTGCTCATTCAATTTCCTGTCTTTTGTATACACAGCTTATAAAGCTTATGTAAATATTCATGATCAAAACAATGTCGTGTCTGTCAACGCGTACTACTACAACATGCTAAAGTCTGACGTGGTTTTAGAGATTCCAGAGTGTTCAGAGATTTTAACTGCTACGGGTTCTTTAACGTGCGTAACGTACACACGGGAACTCCGAAATATATTTGCCCTAATATGAGAAGGCTAGACGTCGGGCTTCCAACCTAGAGGAAATCAGGGAACCGTTGAGTCATTGAAAAATAAGAATTTTCGATCTTCGTGTCCTTTCATCCCCCGATGGAATACCCGCGAGTCGATCCTAGCCACAACCTCACCGACGTGAGTTGTTTTCACCATGAAGCAGACGTCAAACCACATACCCACGGTGACCTCGAGGAGAAAACAAAAAATTAACTGTGATTTGGAGCCTATTCCAAATGCATTAAAACCTAGGCATCCCTGTAAACAGGCCAGGTAACCGGATTCATTTGAGGGCTGACAACAAATCGTGGCTCTAGAATTAAACTGTTTTAACAGCAGCAACTTTATAACTTAGTTGGGACACTTTCATTCTGAGACGACGAAACTTCGGTGAGCGAAACTCAGATCGCGTAACTCTTGTTGAACTCTGCGTGCATGGTGCTCACAGATTTGGCGGCCTTTTCTTAATTTGGCTATTGTTATAAATGTCTGATATATTTCTCATATTTCAATGCGATGAATGTTTTCGTGTCATTGATCTGTTTAAATTAATTTGTGTCTCATTTTTGCTAAGTTATGATTTGTATGATAAAATTTAGTTGAGGTCAACAATTTGGCCTTTTCTTACTGATTTTTTAAACGGTATTTTAAATCTGGTGATCTAAACAGTCAGCCTTCAATTCCTACTGCGGGTGTTCGGTCTGGTATAGGGACGCCTAGATTAAAACATAAACCATGAGATATTAATTTGATTAAATTTTTCCAAATTTTCATGAAAACAGAATGACGACCCTTATGTTAACAGACTGATTATTCTTTCTTTCTTTTTTTTTTTTACTATTATTATTTTAAAGCATAATGTTTATTACTAGATTAGAATATATATATATATTGTACATTAGATCGTCCAAAATGCCTGTGACTTGGCTAACCTGTCAAGCAAACAGAGAGCTCCAAATAGTTAAATTAATAATGGCAATAGTGGTGATGACTTTGTGCAACATACTGAGGCAGTAAACTGGAAGGATGTCATTAGATTTACTTCGTAAACAATCTGGATTTTAACAACGCGTTGGCCATGACAGGCCAAGAAACTAAAAATACAGCTTATTATGCAAACATAACGGCAATAAATAAAATGAACTTACACTTGTACTCGTTAGTCAATAGATTTGTTCCGACCAAGAGACCGGCTGGAAATCCCCGTCTAATTTTAGTAGGCAAGGGGGTACAAACACTCCAAACTGTTCACAGTGACATAGAAAACAAATATAGAAACCCCCGGTTCTGGTGACAACTGTTCTCAGATCTCGTGATGGAACCGTAACAAACATCAGTGAGTGTTTTATTTCTAGCACTGGGGTACAAACACTGCCGGGGATTTCCAGGTTTCTGCTTAGTCGAATATGAACTATTCCTAACATAGACCTAAGGCTAAGTAAGGAAAGGCCAAAGGAGCTGGCAGATTTAGATCTAAGTCCATTCTTTGGTCTAATCTGCTCTTATTAAATAGAGCTTGTATAATCTCGAAACATTAGTGGATTAAATCCGAGTTACAGATATTTATGACAGGTTTTAATAAACAAGCGACTTATTTACATCAACAGCACGAGACAAAATATGGATGTGATGGACGATATGACTGATATGGATATGTTGCATATGTTGATCTAATTGTCAAACAACAACAACAACAACAGCAACAAACAAACAAACTAGCTATCAAAAAAAAGGAAAGGGGGGGGGAGAGAGAGAGAGAGAAAGAAAAAGGAAACTCAACACAGCATTCTTAACGATACTCAGTAGTCCTTCAAAATTTGAACAGGAAAAAATAACTGGTAAATGCTGGTTATCTGCCAATAAAGACCGTGTCAAAAATCAGCAAATCCTAAATATCAGCCCCGTGGAATACACTGTATAACGTACGATCAACTCAAAGGTTGCGCTTTTATCCATGCGACAGATTGTTCTCTTATACTCTAAGCATAATCATGTTTTGCCCACCATTCAGTGGAATTCACCTATAGTTCGCGGCACTCATTCAAAGGCCGTTTCTGACAAGGCGAAACATGAATGAAGGGTCAAAATGTACATTATATGGTAGCCTACAAAGTCGTTTCCTTCTTCTTCTCCTCCATTTTCTTTTCTATACATTAACATTTATAAGGCGGAACTTGTGTTGCATTTTCTTCAACTGTCTTGCAAAAGGAGCCCAAATCTTAAATAAAAATACATCTGAAGTCTAGTTTTGTCGATTTCAGAAACGCAGGAGATGTTATTAAAAAAAAACAACAACAACAATAAAAAACTCCAGAATTGTGAAAGCTTCAATCTGATCATTTAGTACCTTTTACATTGCCACTTAGGCCTCCGCTACACTTATCGATAACTATCTCGGCACCCTCATACTCTTTGCAGCTTGTCAGCGACAGGGCATTATGATCTGAATGCCAAAAATATTACCACACAGAATCGGCACCGTTACCGTACGCTCTCTGTGCCCTTTATTCCACCAGTCACGCACCGCTCTAGGACCGGCGTAGTGTAGGAGAGTAAGAAAGAAATCACGGGTCGAAATGCACGGTGCCAATAATAACTGATAGTGAAAGTGGGTGAAAGTGGGTGGGACCGATTCACAACCTCAACAAAGAGAATAAAAGTTTGTCCGGATTTCAAAGCTGAAGAAAGAAAGAAAGAAAGAAAGAAAGAAAAGAAAGAAAGAAAGAAAGAAAGAAAGAAAGAAAGAAAGAGGTCTTTTTTATGAACGGTGAAAGACGATTATTCATAAGGAAAGTTTAAAAAAAAAAAGGAGAAGAAGAAGAAACGTATCTTTAACCCCTTCAGTATCAATATCATTCTTCGTTTTAACTGAGTTTTTTTCCCCTCTGTATCGAAATTAATGAAACTTGCAAGCTGTCGAAAACGTGAATATCCCTAACTAGCTGGGTACCCCACGGCCTCCGTGGGAGGTTTTTTTAAAATATATAGTCCTGCGACTTAAATTTGTTGGCCAGCATGCGCACCTCGATGTCGATATTTTGTTTCATTAAACTGAATTCATGAATATTACTCAAAGAAAACGTGTTTTGAACGCGTCATGTGTCCCGCACGGAAGTGATGGCGGACAAAATGAATGA
>JBCAUA010067855.1:0-11110 GCA_038406235.1 Peronia verruculata
TGTGTGTGTGTGTGTGTGTGTGTGTGTGTGTGTGTGTGTGTGTGTGTGTGTGTGTGTGTGTGTGTGTGTGTGTTTGGCCAAATTATGATACAATGTACAAGAAAATAAATTTTAAAATTTTCTATGAGGGGAAAAAGGGGGGAAAAGTTTTGAATGTGATGATGTAAATAAGGGGCCAGAATATTCACCTTCCGTAACTGTCATATACAGTATACCAAATACACTTAATTCCACAGGCCAAGAAGATAGCAGAGGAGGCGGAAGCAATGCGAGCAAAACTCGTCACTCTGTTCCAATCCTACGCAGTTCCCGGCCAAAGTTTAGAGTCCACC
This sequence comes from Peronia verruculata, assembly GCA_038406235.1. Lineage (NCBI taxonomy): Eukaryota > Metazoa > Mollusca > Gastropoda > Systellommatophora > Onchidiidae > Peronia > Peronia verruculata. The sequence goes on from JBCAUA010067855.1 coordinate 333, forward strand.
ACCTACAGGCTGCAGTACCGAATGGAGAGGAACTTTGCTGAGCAATTTGTGAACAGGACTTTCACTGCAGATGATTCGGAAGCATCAGTGCAGCTACCTGATAGTTTGGACAAGCTTTTCCCGGGATTAAACATCGGTCCTGATGATGTTCTTACATTCGCGGTTAGTATGAATAAACTGTTCAAAGGTGAACTGAACAGCATTTATACACGGCATTTATAAGGTGTTGTTAGGTAGAGTCAGTCAACCTTGATGTTATCACTATGCCATTGACCGTTTAATTGTCGGTTTATATATTGCTGAAGTTCAGTTAGATAAGGTGAAATGTTTTGGGGTTTGAAAACAAAGTATGTTTTAGGCCATTGTGCCACATACAAAGGACTGCATCGCGACCACAAGCACTGGCACACGAGGCACAGCGTATGAAAAAGAATGCCAGCAACAGAACAGAATGTCACGTACGATGAATGCGCCTGCAGATATGAAAACTTATTCAAGTTTTGAAGACTCATCATGGAAAGTTCGGTCACTTCATGGTTCTTGGATGTTTAATTATTGATCAACACGTAAATGTTCCTTGTCACCACAGGGAATGTCCATTGATAAATGTTTTCATATTTAATGTCTGTCTTGAGTACAGGTTAAAGAATATTACTCTCATCAAAGAGATGACCATTCTCATTTTATAATGTGATATTTTTTGGCTTTCAAACTATATCCCATATCGACCATATTGAATACGAATACCCAGTGATTTCCTTGAATTGTTTTCCTTTACTTTTGGTTTAACCCGCCATGCTCTGTTCTCGAAAACCACCCTATTCCTTTGGGATGCAAAGCCGTAAACTTTCTAAAAGGAATGGAAAAGCCTCTGGTATTCAAATAACGAGTGGAAATTATGTAAAACAAGGGAATATGTCTCTTTTTTTCTGTTATGTACCCCACCATATTTAAAAGGTTATTGTTTGCTGAGTATGCCATTATTGTCCCACAAAAAAAAGGAAAATGGAACAACCTTTTCGGAAGTCTAATTTCATGTCATACCAATGCACAAGAGATGTTATCAAAAACTCCAGTTTTGAAACTTTGAATCTGATCACTTAGTACCGTTTTTATTTCTATTTTTCAAGTAGACTACAATAGACTTATGACAATATCTCTGGGCTGTAGACAATTAGTAATTTTACACAACAGTAAAACTCCTATTCTGGCAAGAATTTCAGGGCGATCATGCGACTGGACTAACGATTTTTTCTCTTTTATTTCATAAAGATTGATCAGAGCACCAATAGCCCAAATCGCTACACAAACTTGGCCTTAGATGCCCTGTACCCTTACAGTCATTTTGTCACTGTAGACTTCTACGATGAGAACGGCGATGTTGTGACGGTCAGCCAAACAAGGGAGCCAATCAAGTTAGTGTTATTTCTGAATTTTTGGATCTGAAGTTTTGTTTCATTCTACAGTAAGTTTTGTTACAATATTCATGTTGTTCCATAGAATGTTCATTAAGATCTTAATGCCATTCTGAGTAAATTTTGTTTCCCTTTATACAGGCGTCCAAAGGAATGAACATTACTATAACTGAAATAACATACTACGAGTTTACACACGTATCACGTCTTAATACTGCAATCCTCCAGAAGTGAAATTTTATCACCACCACTTTACTACTTAGTAGCAAAGTTCCGGCTTACCTTTAATAGCTGACCAGAATTGATCTAAACCCCCTAGATATCAGGAAATAAACTGCTGAGATATTCCGTGGTTCTATGCTGATGTTTATTCATGTTACAAATAAATACAATGTATGCCTAAATGGCATGTTAGAATAGGGCAGATTGTGTAGACAGCAATCCGCATGTAATAATAAAGGGTCTGTCTTTGCGAAGACTGGTTTTTTGCCATTTCTAGTATTAAAAATTACAGTGTATACCTAAATGGCAAAATGAGATGAGTATTTTGAGCAATCCATATCGTGAGCTCAGTTTTCTGTTGCCCCATCTCCATTTCTCGTATTTTGAGAAAATCGATGTTTTATGTTTAGCTGCTGTTTTTGCACATAAGAGATAGGACTAAATAATTTTCGAAATCTACCTACTTGGGCAACTGATCGATGAAACAATTACATCCTTTTTTCATATAACATATAATATATCTCCACATAACCCGAAAGTGGAGATTGAGCAACAAAGAACTGAGCTCACGATATGTAAAATATATTGGGTGATCATTTGAGCTGTTTGGTGCCATGCCAGCACTAGGGTTGATGTCACTTTTTTTTTCTATCTCTTTTGTTCTGTCAGGATAATCATCCCCCATGACAGCAATGCTCCGCGCGGAGAAGCGAAGAATGTGCGACCATTGGTTACTAAATGGAATCAGTTCCAGCTCCACCAGACAGAGACTACCGGAACGGGCTCGTCCATACATATTACATTTGAGGTAGTTAACCCATAACCAAGTTGACAGGCTTGTCCATAGTCAGACTTTGACTTCATCCTTTTAAGTGTGAGATCTTTGTATGCTCGCTTCGTTGCCTGTTCTGGATTAACTTTATAAGTTTGGAGGAGCAGATTTCGTTCGCCTGTGCGGGTTCATCATACTTCCCATGAGAATCCCTTGGCAAAGAGGACAAACAGTGTATTTACATCATGTTCATATTTCTTCACCAAATAAAGATGCTTATTGTCAAATGAATATTTATGCCACCATAAAATTCCTGATGCACTAGCACTTGCCATCCACCCTCGAAGGGTTAAAATGCTGGTTTCTGTCAGCTGTTGAAATCCATTCCTATGGCAACTGAGATATCCCGTGTCTTTACTGAACAAAGTCTGTAGCGGATGGATATAGAAGGGCCTTAATTTCAAAAGATTACCGCCATGGCCATGAAAGATGTCAAGCAAAAACAAAAAGACAAACAAAAACGCACTGACTATTGCGACCAAGTGGTCAAAATAGACTCAGTGGTCTATTTCAACCAGATTTTCCTTATTGACCAATCTTCTTCCATCGTTTGATTTATTGGGGATATTGAATTAGAGCTTGTGGATTCTAGATCTAGATTCTACAATCTAGAAAGGAGAAATTCCACAACAGGCCAATAGGCTTTAGGTTTACATTTAGGTTCATGGTTAGAGTTTGTGCCTGGGCTTGATTATTAGGGTTATAATTAGAGTTAAGTTAGAGTTCGAGTTTGAGTTAGGGTTAGGGTTAGAGTTAGAGTTAGGATTAAGGTTAAGGTTAGAAATAGGGTAGGATTTGGGTTAAGGTTAGGGTTATAGTTGGGGCTAGGGTTAGGGATAGAGTTAGGGTTAAGGTAAGAGTTAGGATGAGATGCAGGCTTTATTCATGTACCTGAGTACATTTAGATCCATTGTTAAGACTACCTGGTAGCAGTAGACCACAGGATCTATTTTGACCACCAGACAGCAATAGCCTGAAAGCATAAATGTGTTATTATATCAAAAGGTGCTTCCCTGTCCAGTGAAACTTGTACCACACTCAGCTTTAAGAATTCTGGTTTATAAATCTACTCTCTGACCCATCCTACTCCTTTTCTTTTGTGTCTGTGCACATGAGTTTGTTCCGTGCTGAACGAGGAGTTTGTCCGATTTGCTTTCTTTGAAATTACTTTGTTTATGTCGTCTTTTGCTGTCTTTTTGTACGTGGATTTGTTGTAAATAGTTTCCTTATTCTTCATATCCAGACCAGTAACCTTGTCTATCTTGAATATCTGTGTCAGCATCACCAATCGGTGATTAATTTAGCATATTCGAAAGACCAAGTCTCTTCTTATATGAATTTGCTCTTAAACCTCCATAGCCAAGATCAGATTATTAAGACTAAGGCACTTAATGAAATCTGAGTAGTTGATATATATATTAAAAATAGATAACAAAAAAAAACCCATACATTTGCTTGGGGAAAATGTTAAAAAAATATCAATAATAATAGCCTCATTGTTGGGACATCGACATACACATTGCTCTAAAGTTATCATCCATACCTTTTCTAAAGATGCTTTGACTTCTTGATGATTAAGCACCAAATCTCGAAGAACGGAAGGTGGATTATTCTTAAAATTATTTCCATAGATGGAGGAGAACACACAGTTGGTAGTAGTTGGCAAGTACAATGGAATTCCCGACAGTAGCCTGAACAACACCGACCTCATCTTTGTCGTACCACCCACAGTACCACCAGGTAGAGTTCAGCTATTTATATTATTCTTGTAACCTGCCTGCCAGTGCAGTTGAGTTTTCTCCTCTACAGATGGACAAGCAGTGAGTATCAGGCTAATGATGGTCACAGGGTCTCTCTTGTCATCTTGGGCATTTTGATGCAAAAAGAAAGTTAGTTATGTCTGTGCTCTCCTTATGGAGCATAGGGCCACTAAAGTAATCTAAAACTTTTTTTGGTTATGTTATGTTCTTTTAACACCCTCCAACTATCTGCCATCTGTAATTTCTTTGGTCTGTAACAAATTTCTTCCCTCTGTCTCTCGTCAGACTGATGGCCTTAAGTGCAGGCCCACCTCAGGTTTATTCAGGGCGTCTATGTTTGTTCTTTTCTTGTCAGTTCCATCCAAGAGCCTGTTAAGTGACATTTACTGACTTTTCCATGAAGTGTACATGATACAACGCCTTATTCTTTCATCCGAAGTGGTTGTGCTTTGTGTTATTTAGAGACAATGGGCTAAGAAATCAAACATTGTTATTTCAGTAAAGTTAATTTTCTATTCTTCCCCTCCCACGAAATATATCATTAGCCACAAAGCTTTACATTTTCAATATAGCTTAAGAGATTTACCGCCAATAGTTTATTAGAGCATAATTCATTTTCACCTCCATAGTCCGTGAGGTAGAAATGGAGTTGTTAGGGCACCTCTGATAATATTCTTACAATCGCCCTCGATCTGTACTGGTCTTCAACTACCCTCAGTGTTTTGGCCAAAGGGAGGTGGATCTATTCTTTGATATTATCCTCCTATCCTGTTTTCTGTCTTCCTCCTTTTCTTCGTTTTGATACAGTGCCTTGTATGATCGATTTTTCAAGGCCCTTCGATCTTGTAACATGGCCGTTCCCAATAATATTCGCACATATCATTCTGTAATGCAAACTGTGATTTCATTTTCGTATACTCTACCAACACCACAGTGTAAAGGTTCATGAAAAACTAATCAGAATTATTGTTTCGTTATCATTCAAGCTCCAGATCAGGTCTCTCCTTATACCTTGTTGCTGACGGCCGATATGCTAGGAGACCGGGTGGGGAAATGGTGGTTCGGTACACAAGAGCGGGATGCTGACCACATCAACGAGCCTGTGCCCGCAGAGATAGAGCTGACGGAGAGATACCACAAAGGAGCTGGAGTTTTCTCCAATAACTACACGGTGACAATCTGGACTTCTGGGTGTTACTTCTATGCTAATGGAGCCACTGAGTGGGAAACTGAAGGATGTAAGGTAGATTCTCTATTGTCATTCCAATGACCATTCAATCTTTACTGAGCGAGAGTTGCAGAATTGCTCTGAGCATGCAGTTTGGACATTACTTTTTCATCTACATTTAAATATGGATGGGTGGATGGATGAACAGATGATGGATGGATGGATGGATGGATGGATGGATGGATATTTCTAGGCTTAATTTTGTCAGTAATCCACTCGATGAAACACTGTTCTCCGGCTTTAAGAAGGAGCACTTAATCATTTCTTAATCATACAATGTTATGATGTCCTTTCATTTGTACACCAGGTTACTACAGAATCGACACAGGATCGAACAGTGTGTTCCTGCAACCACTTGACAACATTTGCTGGTGGTTTTATAGTAGCGCCAAACGTCATTGACTGGAACTATGTTTTTAGCAACGCCGACTTTCTCTCCAACCCAACCATCTACGTCACCCAGATCTTCATCGTCATTTGTTTCATCATTGCTTTCATCCTGGCCAGGCGCAAGGACAAACGGGATCTGCAAATGGTAATGCGGCATATTTTCACATTGTCAAATCACTTTCCTTCCCTGGGGTGAAGAACAAGAATTAACCAGATTCACGCATGTATATTTGGAACAGTACAAACACAAACACAGAATAGAGTTCGCCAATATCCCAGGAAATCCCATCGATTCATGGCCTTGACCTTGCCTCGGCCATAAGTTTACCTCAGTTCTTGGCTTGACCCTGTTACAGTGGGTAAAAAAATGTATGATTAAACTCTATGCTGTGAGAGACAGACTCACAGCCTATTGAACTTAGATGCCTTCCTAATATAAATTGTAGTGAGTGGTGTTAATGAATTAATGGCCTAAGTTGGGTTTTTCCCTGAATTTTGTGTTCTACTGTTATCCTGATAAGAAAAATAACATTTTCGCTGCATTTTTCTGAATTTTCCCTTGAGCATTTTATTGAGAGCAGTGGTGCCCAACCCCCCGGCCGCGGACCGACCCGCGGACCAGTTGGTACCAGGCCACACAAGAAATATTTAATTATTTCCATTTTATTTACTACCTGAATCTAATGTTTTTTGTTTTTGTTTTTTTTTATTTTCGTTTCATTATTATGTCACGCGAATCAGGGTGTCAGAAATCTATTTTTATTGAAGATATAAAATGTTTTAACACACGTACAGATACACCTACGGACATACCTACTTAGTACTACCTGTACCAACTTAGCACTACCTACGCCCACCCCCGCTCCCTCCCCCGGGTCGCGGTAAAATTGTCAATCGTTGAACGGCCCGCGGCAACAAAAAGGTTGTGGACCACTGATTTAGAGTATTGCTGTAAACTTCGATAAGCTCTGTTAGCATAATAGCCTATTGTAGAGTGGCTGATTTTGTGGATTCTGATCGGAAGTGAAGATGATAGTAGGACGAGTTTGTTGATTTTTTTTTTTTTTTAAATATAGAGATAAGATAAGATAACGTAAGATAAGGTGAGGTGAAATAAGATGAGGCAAGATAAAACAATATTATAAGGGAAAATGAGACAAGATAAACGTTGTTTGTTGTCAAAAGGAAATTCCGGTCACAGTTTATGAGATAGTTTACAAATCCATGCATGACGTATTTTTCATTCATATACAAATGGTTAAAACTATTACGAATAGCATTAGCAGTGCCAAAACATACTGTCTCAACTTGATGGCAGAAATGAATTTTTTAACCTTTTTAAGTAGTTATTCCGTTAAGAAGAGGTGGTGAGGTGGGGAAAGGGGGGCGCCTCCTGATGATGATTTTTTTTTTTTTTTAAATAATTATTAAACTAAATTAATCATTCCCATTGAAGTCAGCATGTTCAAATTAGGGGAAAACGGTGAGAAAAATCGAATTTTCTTTTAAACGAATGCCCATGGCAATGCTGCCAATTTGATCTTTAAAATCTAAAATGACTGACTTTGAAATCTATCTCTCCTCCAAATTTCAACGGAACAACGAAACTTTGTGAACATGCTGTTTTGACATCTTACACTTTTCTAGAAACACTGTATTATACAACAGTGATGATAGAGAGTGTTATCCGACTCGACAGTAAGGTACAGATTCCAGAAAAAAAAAATATAAGGCAGTTCTTCATCTGGCCCTCAAATCTTTATCAATTTAACGGTAACGTTCTCTGTCTATAGTCGAATTGCCATTCTAACCGAGATTGAGTTGGGATATTGTCTTCTAAAGGTAATAATGTCGGGAGGCATTAGATTCAGACGTGGTACTTTTCAACACGAGTGCTACGAATCAATCACTAGGCCACCAAGACGACTATTATTTACGTTTTGTATTCCTAAGGCCTTTCTTTAAAAGTGTTTCCATTTTTTATCTCTTTTTAGATCTCAGCAAAGACAATGACAAGGCATAAATGATCCTTTCTCAGACATGACTATCATAATTCATCATGCTGAGAGTTAAGTAAAGTCAAATATCTAACTGGTGTAAATACCTTTGCTGCTGATCACTAATCTGCTGACTTAACTCACCTTGTTCTTTCAGCTCGGTCTTGCACCTTTGGCAGATAATGATCCCAAAGACAAGTACTTTTACGAAGTAACTGTGTCCACGGGGATGCGGAGAAACGCTGGCACAGAATCCAACGTGAGTTGATTTTCTTGTCGCTGATTATGTCTTCCCTTCATCCATCCATCCACCTGCAGCCACCCATCCTTGTATTCATCAGTCCATCGATTCATCCATCCGTCCGTCCATCCCATCCATCCGTTCGTCCGTCCACCCATTCATCCATACATATCCATTCATCTATTATCTATCCATCCATCCATCCATTCATCCATCTGTTCGTTGATCCGTCCACCAATCAAACTTCCATCCTTGTCCATCATTCCATCTATCCATCGACCCGTCCATCCATTCTTCAGTCCCGCCACCCATTACACCATGAATAAATAGCTTGACAAGATAGACATATTTCATACAATAGTTATATTCGATTTTAGACATTCCGTTAGAAATAATTGTTCTAGATGAGGTTGGCTATAAACAAATTTGGATGCGTGTTGTTTTGTGTGTTGTGTTGGGGTATAACGACACATCAGCGAGATTATGGCTATATTGTGTCAAACACGGTGCGATACCTTTACACGTCAAGAAGAAAAAAGGAAAGAAAGCGGGACAGAAGACAGGTGCAAGGAGAGAGAGAGAAGAGATATCACCCCTGAAACGTCGAGAATGGCACTCCATGGGAGACATTCCACCGATGGTGGGCTTACACCGCCTGCAGGCTGGAGCAGAAAATCTACTATTAAACCCTGGGCCCCTACTGGGGGAGATTTGGATGCTCATGATGTGCAGTGTTGATTTTTGTGACACTGAATTCACCATAACAACGTGTATGAATGTTATTCCAAATTCACTAAATTCTATGAAGAAATCAGTAGACTTTCATAGTCTTTGACTGTATCAAATTAATGACCTTTTTAAAGCACAGACGGCTGAACATAAGAACAAAAGGTGTAAATGTGAAACTATGGATAAAAGGTGTAAATGTGAAACTATGGATTATGCTGAAAATTTGACTATAATTATGTAGTGACATAAGATCACCTGTATTTGTCTGTACAGGTTTGCTTTATCATGTCTGGTGAGAACGATGAAACAGAGGTTCGCATGTTCACTGACAGCAAACGGCCAATACTGAAAAGAGGCATGAGGAACGGATTCTTGATGGCGGTGCCAGAGTAAGTGTATTCACAATACAATTGAATTTAATCTCGTTTTATTGATGCTTTGACAGTCTCTTATCTTTTTGAAATTAAACAACAACAGCAACAAGAACAACAAAAACTTTGTAGTCTCCTCTGTTTGGCACTTTCGAGATTAGAAATTATCAAAAAAACATAGTTGTCATTATGACATAATGAATATTTCAACACGTTATTCCGTAAACAATGTTTCTCAAAAATAGGCTATAACCAATGCTTGTCCTCTTCGCTTTTTGAACTTCAGTTTCATTTAAATGGGAATTAATGGACTCCTTGTAAATCTCTACTGAGTCGGAGGCTAGAGCTTTGCGGTAGCTAAACTCTGTAAGTTCTGACGCAAAAATAAATAAGGAAAATCCAAATCACCCTCATTTCTTCGTTCTCTCTGGTTATTGTTGTTGTTACAATAATATTCTGCTTAATAATTACCCAGACGGCCACGATGCCGTGTACTTCACATTGTAGAAGAAGAAATCAAATACCTCCTGTTGGGTGATAATTCACAATATTTAAGCATAGGACCATTCAGTACTATCAGTGAGTTGGGGGGGGGGGGGAGAGATTGCTATGGCTATCTGATTTGGCGCCTGCTTCATGGCAAAAGCCTCATTTTGGTGAGGTTGTGGGTTCGGCTCGCTGCTCCTTCCTTTGGGGCAAATTTTCTCAACGACTCAACGGTTCTCTGTCTTCCTCTGGGTAGGAATGCCCGGTGTCTAGCTGTTTCAGACACGGCCGGGCGAATATATTTCTGAGGTCTCCGTGTACATGTTACACGCCTTAAAGAATCTTTTGCAGTTCAAAATCGATGAACAGAAGGCGGAATTCCGCTGTAAGGACAAACTTTCCAAATTCCAAATTTCTACCCACAAAAAGTCTTAGCAAAAACAGGTAGCCACTTGAAGCCGATATCATCCTACTTTCTTAGAGCTGAGAGGCTTCAGATAAAAAATACAATCATGTGAGCAGTCAGATTTAGAATAGAATCAGTATGTCACCTTTTGTGTCCCCAGATGTCTAGGACGCATCAACTACATGCGCGTGTGGCACGACAACAGCGGGGTCGGCAAATTTGGCTCTTGGTACCTCAACTACATTGTGGTCCGAGACCTCCAGACCGATACCAAACAGATCTTCATCGCTAATCGATGGTTTGCTGTGGAAGAAGATGACGGCTTGGTGAGTGAGATCAAAGAATTCTGTCGTACATAACATTTATATATATAACTGATTTGTTTTGTCAGGTGTTGAGTGTTCTTGTAGTAATAGTGCTGGTGATGTTGTTGTAGTGATGGTGCTTGTGATATTGGTGATGGTATTGCTGTTGTTGTTGTCATCGTCGTTATCAAATCGCTTTAATATTTTGTGTTCAAACTTTTGTATTCTTCAGTCACAGATAGATCTCTTTGGACGGAAGAAGCAGCTCCAGCGAATGTTGTTGTTGGTGTTGTTCTTGTTGTTCTTGTTGTTCTTGTCGTAGATGTTGTTGTTGTTGTTGTTGTTGTTGTTGTTGTTGTTGTTGTTGTTGTTGTTGTTGTTGTTGTTGTTGTTGTT
>JBCAUA010067877.1:0-11109 GCA_038406235.1 Peronia verruculata
CAAGACCAAGTCCATATTCCCACAGCGCTTTGTCAGGGCAATGTTGCAGTGCCTCTTTGAACAGTCTAATAGCCTCTAGGCAGCAATGTCCACCTCCTAGTCTATTATAACAATATGCTTGTTCAGCTTTAGCTGTTGCCAGAACTATATCGAAGTTTGGTGCAGATTTCATAGATTCTAACCTTTTATGACATTCTTGTCCCTCAGTCTCATCCCCATTGTGCCAGCTTAAAAAGACTCGATTTCCTAAAGCTGTCATGTTCTGGCCTCCTGTTATTTCATTTGTTTCATCATTCCTTGATGTGGCCTCTTCATATTTATCTAGACGGAAATGTATCCATGTCAGGAAATTTTTGTTTCGAATCTTTTCTTCCTCGTCAAATTCATCACCGTCAGTTTGTAATTCCTCAACAAGCTTTTTCCTAACAGATTTGACTTTGCGCCTACTGATTTCCCGCTGAAAATTCAAATTAAAAGTGCAAGGAAACTCTTTCATCTGCTCTATAACAGTCCTGTTTGCTACAACTGGCTCAGAAGCCGTTCTGGCTAATGACTAAAAATATACGACGATCATGGACTGATGAATCTCCTCCGTCCAAACGACCTCCACCTGCTGACCTTACATGACTGCCAAAGGTCTCATGGGAAAGCTGAGAATACAACAAATTATATATTAAAGTGAATGTGTACATTTTCACCTGAAATATGAAAGACTGCCACCCGGCGGGCTTATTCTACAAAACCAATGATGGAAACTTTTAGCAGTATAATTTGAAGTACTGTGCATCTGGCTCGAGTGATTTGTTTACTTTTTTAAATCGAACAATATATATGTCAGACTTTAATGGAAGACAGTGAATTTCCATGGTGCCAACAAAATAAAATGCCATGGATTCTAGTGGGAAAAATATTCATTAGATTAAGAAGGACTCTACTGCTAGAATGTACTGAATTCATGGATAAAGTGACAATTATATACAATTCCAGGTCTAACCGACTGTCCACCTCTCAATCATAAGGCTACTCGTCATAAAATATACTATCCATTTAAGGCATTAGAGTTTTGCTCATCATTGTAGCAACTAGGTATGTTTTGTTGGTTCACACAGTGCACATAATGGACACAGTGGACACAGTCCATTGTCCTCATGGGTGAATTCGATCTAGCAGTGTTTATTGCAGTTTATAGCAGAATTATACATAATGGAATTGTCTTTCGAAATATCAACTCTAAATCCTTAACCAAGGTATAGATCTTTATGTTTCCAGCAATTATGATCTCCAAATAAGAACTACAAGTCTGTGCTGGATAGATCTAATGACCGAATGAACACAGTAAATAACCCTTTTATTCGGGGAGGGACAGCCATGTTAGACATTCTTGAAATAACCGATATCATGTTATTGTACGTTCTCTGTTTTTCTTTTTTTTTTTTTTTAATTCGGGTTAATTAGAGCTACATAAATTCTTCAATAGAAAGTTGATAAACCACAGCTTACCTCCTTCAGACTTTAGACCACCTCTAGGACTACTTCAGAATGGGGACGGTTCATTGTCAGCTTTTTCCTCGACTGCTTGCCGTTGGTTTTTGCTGTATTCTAAGTTTGAACTGTTTCAGTAGGCCGAGGTGTTCATAGAAGAGTCAAATATAGACTAAAATCAGGAACAGTGTGGTTGAATAACACATGTGTGAATCACTTTGAATGATGTTCGGAATTCAGCACTTTACAACTGTATCTGGTCAAATACCTAATATAATAATCATGATTGAGCCTAGGTCTCTTTATAAACGTTGGCTCAGAGTTATTCTTGGAAAACGATATGCATATGCTTACTGTGCGGTGACAGGCGGCTGAAAGCGGTAAACAGACCGTGACCTCAATGAATGTGGAATAAATATGTCCTTCTGACACAAACCATATTAACCATATAAGTGTCAACAGAAGCTTTTGGAATGTCGCAGATTTCATCTCGAAGATATGACAGGCCATGATTGACAGCGATGTGAGACTAATGTTGATGAGTTCGAGTAGACAGAGGGAAGTTGTCAATGGACCGCTTTTATTTTTACCAGGTCGACCCCCTCTTTCTAAACTTAATAAGACACATGAGCTGAGCACTCGTATGTAGCCTATGAGATGGCACATAGGCCTAAATAAAAACTGCAGACAGTAAGCCTGCTCACTTGGAGATTTTTGCTCTATCCTGAGTGTGGAAAACCTGAGAGTTACGCCCCTTTGTTTCAAAGTGTTAAACGCCACTCATCTTGTGGTTATGTGGTATGCATAAAAATAGACCTACTTTGCAGTGTATGATGTGAAACTGCACTTTTCCCCCATCCCCTCCTGAATCAAGTAATACTCAAAACAGAATTATTGCAGATGTCATTATACACATCTTCAGCAACAAAATAACCAACATCAGCACACAGAGAAACTTAGACGGAGCGCCACTGATCAGGAGGTCGCCGCGGCTGTGAGTGTGGGCATCTCGGCCATAAATCACATCGTGAACGTCCGTGATTCGAATCTTGGCTCCTACAATCGGCAAATGAGAAGCATTTACGTTCAATAACTCAACGGTCTTCTGGCCCGATGCCTAGCCTTCTCGGTAATGGCTAATGTATTTCAGAGACCCTCTGAGGCACACGTAAGCAAATTAAGAATAAATAAATGCAACTGATCAAGCAGACAGGTGGAAGCGGCAAACCGATAATATGCGAGGTTCATTCCCATTTCATTTGGTCATATTCAACTTACTGTTAGATCCAGATCTATGTCATACAAATATTAATTAGAATATTTACTAAAGACAAGAATAAAATCTTGGTCACGTTCAGTTAGTTATACCCTGCTTTATGGTGCAGTCTTAGTATGGTACTTCTTTAACTCCCACAGTATAACGGAAAAATTTATTGACTGCCACCACATATTCCAAAATGGTAACACAGCCCATGAATAAAACATTGTATTAACCTAGGACCTTCATCAGACCACCACTACAGTCATTAACACAATCAGTACTTTTATCTACACCACCCTTTATATAAGGCCACAATACCATATTATCTTAATGCTATGAAAAAACACTTCTTCTACAATCATCTCCTAAAATAAACAATAAATACCTACGAAATACTCAAGTACAGAAAGAATCATTTCATTAATAGCAGCTGCTGCCAGAAAACAGACATACAATAACAAAACTTTAGTTGTACAAAAAAACACAATCAGCAACATTGTATCTTGATGAAATAATGATACTGCATGAATTGTGGCATCAAAATCTTGACAAAGAAATAATGATTAATTATGAAAAATGTATCAGCAGCAAGCGAACTACTAATAGTAGTCTTAACTGTTATAAATGCACTTTTTACTTACAACATGTTTAAGAAGATGTCATAAGTTATTGACAACACCTCAAAAGGCTAAATCGACCCCTCTTGCAATAATTATATAAAATATAGTATTTGATATAACTAAATCTGCCCACTACTTCATAAGCAGCAACCAATGTTGATTGCCTAGAATCCAAAACTACCATCTAAAAATCTTCTTGCCATTAATCGGTGATTGAACAGCTTACTGTAGTTCAACGGTGTTAATGAGATACAATTCATTGTATCCACAATTATAGTCTTTGCATATTATTTTCTTAATTGTAGTGTCAATCAAATAACAGATTAAAGGGTTCTTACAGCTTGTCTTGGTCGTAGTTCTATTATAACCCATTTGTGTTGATAATGACAGAGGCAGACATTCAACGTAGTAAAATACAATGAATGATAAGATATATTTTCTCTGTTCTGTGAACTTTGTTGATCTTGTTGCTTTCTGTTTTTCTTATCAGACTTTATATGACCTTCTCATACTAAGCTAGCTAGCGCAAATCTTTGTCAGGCAAAGCACACTACAGACTTCTCTGTACATAAAACCTATATGTCCCCCGTATTGAAGACATAATAAAACTTTCGACACTGCTGATAACAGAACATGTAATACTTACACCTAAACGTATTCCGTAGCATTAACAATAAATATGCAAATAAGAATTATGCGTTCATTTAATAGAATAGTTAATGGTTGAATTTTTACATGACCTCTGCTATAAACAACTTTTACTTAAAACTTTAAAATGATCTGTGCCATAATCATAGAGCTTTGACGGGATGTATGTATGCACATGTGTATTATAATAATATTCGATTATTTAGCCTATGGCCATGGCTTCAGCTAATGCTTTGAACGATATTTCATACTATCAGATTCACAGTATTGGACCATAACATTAGGTTACTGTGAAGTAAAACTCAAACTTCATAATCTTATGCCCTGAGCAGTGTTTTTGTGTTGATTTCACTTCCAGTCGTTTTCTCTCTTTCACTTTCTTTCTTTCTCTCCTCTCTATTTCTTTCTCTCTGAAGTGCCTCTCAAAGTTAAATTAAGTCAGAAAGCTTAAGTTGTGCCACAAGGAAGAATTTCAAGCAAATAATGAATGACTTTTGGTGATTAACTTTGAGACGTCAGTGTCGATTTCGCTGAAGGAAATCAGTGTTACCTTCACAAAAAGTTAAAAAAAGGGCGTTTCCACAGCTGAACACAATATGTGAACAGCGAAGAGCACTGATTTTTGTTTTGTCTTCCCTGGGTTGTCGGGCACCATGCCTGTGTGTGGGCGGATTAACCACTGTCTAGAATTCTAGATGCTACATTCCCGTCTTAGTCATAACATAATTGCTTATGTCATTGTTAAGGCTTTTGATGAAACTCCACAAATTTATTTTGCCAGAGGTAACTGTGGGATTTAAGCCAAGTAAAAAAAATCATTTCCAGGTGGAGATGCACTTCAAGCAGTTTTAACAAACGATGTATGGTCCTTATAACTTTTAACACAAAGCCTTTCAAAAACGATTTGGACCAGAGTGTTTAAAAAAAAAAAAAAAGCCATGGCATTATCTAAATGGTACGTGAGATAAATCAGCGACGCCATGTCCTTTCTAAGAGCATTACAAAAACAGCCATCATGACAAACAAGCAAAAAGGCAAACAAAACTTATTTAAATCATGGATTATACCAAATATCATAGTTTTCGTTCTTATAGAGTTAAGTATTAGGGTTACACAATGAAAGAACGAAATTTCATAATATACTATTTACGTCTGCCCGTAGGACTAAGGCAAGTTGATAGGCCTACATTTCAGGGCAAGTTTTCAACTCCTCTTTTATTGGGAGGGGGGGGGGGTATCTCAGCTATTTTTGCTCTCTTGTCAGGTCACAGCATAGGTTGTTAGCAACCTATGTGTTTGCAGATACGTTCCCCCCCCACCCCTCCCCCCACTCAAAATGTTTAAAAAATGAGGGCATAATTACGCCCTTTATTGTTTCATATTTAATTTCTATTTCTTAGTGAGTCGGCCTTTCCCTTGATAAGAGCAGGGATGGGAAAAAGGGGGCGGGGAGACAAACAGTTCTTGATTTATGTAACATGACAGCAAATGAAAATCACTATAATACAAGCACAACAGATATAGTAATATATCGCAGAAAAAGGGGGGGAGGGGAGTGTGAAGGGGCAAGGGTGGGGGAGCGCGAATCATTGAAGTTTACAGGCCTACTTTCCAACACGAAACCTTAGATAGCACCCTCAGTTCAAGGAGGAACAGAGAACTAGATAACTTTGCTTTTTATGGCATGGGACGTTTTGTCGGGCACACAGTAGGCCTATAACGTGCTTATAGGCTACAGACGAATGTAGCCTATTGAGTCTACAAGTGGATCCGGACCTGGTGAAAAACTCACACACTGCAATTTATCTTGCGCCCCAGGTCTTATCCACAAAGTCAAATAGCGGACTTGATATAAACAAACGAAACATTAAAATTTGCGACTGAGTCAGACAAGCGGTTGCTTTGACACGACAGACGGTAGGCTATTATCTACGGCTACACAAGTAGGTGTGCCTTCAAGGCTTATCTGTTCTAGAAGTGTCAAGATACCCCTCTCCCCTAAACGAAAAACAAACAAACATGCATGTTTTCTTCAGACATAAACGGTCATGTCCTCATCCTGTATAAACCTTTCTATGGAATCTATGGAATTCCCGAATATTCAGGATTTATGCAATGTCTCAAGTAGATAAATTCACTTTACATTCATTAACTTCTTTAACATCCCCTCCCCCTCTTTTTTTTTTCCAACAATACCTGTGATTCAGTACCAATGATTCCGTTTATAAAGTAGGCCAAGGCCAAAGCCATTATCTCTCTCACTCTGTGGTGCCTGCACTGATCCCTGCTAGCAGTTGGCGTGCAAGCAGATGTACCCTCCAGGCAGCTCGATCACTCTCATGCATTCACTCTGCCTTACAAGCAATTATTTTAACTCTGATCTGTTAATGAGCAGCCTTGGAATGTATTGTGCACAATGCACAGCAATGTCACCTGTTGCTGAAAAAGAAGGCCAATGTATGATGAAAACAGACTAGATTTAGAATCTAGAGTCTACTCCGGTTTCAGTTTAAATCCAGGTCTTCCACGAAATAGCTCTGCTTCCAGGAACAGCTAAAACTGAAACGTGTGTGAAAACCATGTACAGGCACCAAGGCCGCAACTGAGAATGCAATGCTGTTGTTCTGAGTTGGAGGTAATTTAATTCTCGATGAAGGTACGTGATTTATGTTTGTTTTATCAACCTTATAACGTGGTACCCGACTTAAATTAACAGAAATTATTATGTGTTACACGGATAAAAACAATATTAAGAATATAACACGATTGTTTTTTCTTCAAGTCCATCACTGAATGATTTAAGTTATTTGCTATGTAGATTAACCGTCATATCATAGTCTTACAATTAATTGTTACCAAAAGCTGGCTAGTGTTGCCTATTTCAGCGCAGAGCGGATTCTTTATTCTTTTTCTTTTGGATAAATAAAATTTTCGCACTTATTCTTTTTTTAATTAGATCAGTTGTATGAAAAGACAGGCTCAATGCGTCTAATTCTGTAATTAAGCTTTGATGTTCAACATTAGTCATGAGAACGAGGTATTTTATGGAAGCCGGAATTTGGTAAAATGCTTTAAAAGTATCCCACTGGTGATTTTAAAAGAAATGATTCATATTATTCCTTTTACATAAACTATTCGAGTGACAGGTAAACAGCCAAAAATTAACAATCTCATTCCTTTAATGTCTTCAGTTCATTGACACATTGAAGTTTTGGGGGCAAAATCCATCTTTATTTAGTTATTTGTTTATTTCTTTATCAATTTCGATGTTTATTTGTTTTTTTTATTCATACAGTAGGTACGGTATCAGTTAATTCAATCAGCTGTGAAAACCTCTAGAAAGCTTACAAAAGTGAGGTTTGGACAAGCGAACTTCCAATGGCTCACATTAGTTGCACATTCATTTACAAATGATTTTTTTGTTTCTTTGTTTGCCTGTTTTGTTTGTTTGACTGGCTTTGTTTATACTGTTCTCCAAAGCTTCACATGACTCAATTTGCACTGGCAATTTCAGCATGCACATAGATGTATAAAAAAATAATTTTAGATAATCTGCTTTATCTTCAGTCATGCATTGAGGGACCTGGGAGCTTCAGCTGCAGTCCTGCAGGGTAAGCAGGTAGAGATCACTTGACCTGCATGCTTCACCAGTCAATCGTCAAAGTTTAAATTCAATCATTAGCCAGAATGGCTTCTGAACCCTTTGTAGCAGACATGACTTATAGACAGAGGATGAGAGAGTTTCCTTGCACTTTTAATTTGACTTTACAGCGGGGAACGAGTATGTGCAGACTCAAATCTGTTAAGAATAAGCTAGTTGAGGAATTGCAAACTGACGGTGATGAATTTGACGAGGAAGAAAAGATTCGAAACAAAAACTTCCTGACATGGATACATTTCCGTCTAGATGAATATGAAGAGGCCACATCATTGAATGATGAAATAGCGAAAATAACAGGAGAGCAAAATAATATGACAGCGTTGGGGAACCGAGTCTTTCTAAGCTGGCACAATGGGGATGAGACTGAGGGACAAGCATGTCTTAAAAAGCTAGAATCTATGAAATCTGCACCAGACTTCGATAGATCTATGATTTTGGCAACAGCCAAAGCTGAACAAGCCTATTGCTATAACAGACTGGGGGGTGGAAATTGTTGCCTAGAGGCTATTAGACTATTCAAAGAGGCACTGCAACATTACCCTGACAAAGCGTTGTGGGAATATGGACTTGGTCTTGCATACAGGAGGATGACAAATGCCAATCTCAATTTGTCCTGCCGAGAGAATGACACTATAAGCGACTATACCAAACTGGCAGCCGAATCTCTGTTTAAGGTGGCTGACAATAGAGGTGCTAGAAAGATTTTAAGAAGCCTGGCATTTGCTGAGTTAGCTTCCTTGAGACAGTCATGGCCACACTGGATTTACCCTAAGTATAATGACATTTTTCGTGGTCTCAAACTTCATCAACTGTGTAATGAGGCTTTAAAAGATGGCTCAACAATTCCAGCCGTTTTGAATGCTTGTGGAAAAAGTTTAAAAAGTATCAATGTCGACAAGGCCATAGAATTACTTGAGAAATCAGTGAAAATTAGAGATGCAAATCCAACTGCTTATGCCCATCTAGGAATCAGTTATATAAAGAAAGCTGATCAAAAGACAAAATCTCTTGTAAAAGGTACTCCTACACAGGGAAGACACACTGAACTATACCACAGTCACAAGACACGACAGCAGAAAGGGAAACATGCTAAATCATCGCTGCATGCATATATTAAGAGTTTTAGCACAGACACACCACTGAAGCCGGAAGATAAACTGGTGGAAAACGCTATTGAAGCTTTTAAAAAAAGCCTAAGTAGGTCAAATGATTGTGCCCTTACTGCCCTTTTAAATTTGGGCCAGGTTTTAAAAAGAACTGGTCAGCTGTCTGAAGCTTTGGAAATGTTCAACAAAGTAGTTAACTCTCCGGAGGCAGTTTATTTCAACATATTGACCGTTATAAGTGCTCTTCAGGAAGCTGGTCTTTGCTGTTTACAGTTGTCAGAAACTGTCCCTAAGGAAGAAAAAAATGCCAAAGAAGAAGAAGGTAAGAAAAAGCTCACAATGGCCATTGGCTATGCAGCAGATTTGGCCAAATCAAAACCCGAAATCAGAGACTGCGAAAAAGACGTTTGGACAGCTTTTCGTACGCTTAGCCGAAAGCTGGAAAATGGAAAGCGCTCATCAGCCACGGCCAAAGAAAAAGTAAATCTGTTAATGATGGTGAAGGATTATAAAAAGCTTCTTCCAGCTATTGAAGAATTACTGAAACTTGATGAGAACGAGATTAACAATGAGGTCACCATTGAACATCGTCTTACGGCTTATTTAGAACTCAAGCAGTATGAGGAAGGCCTCATATTTCTGAATATGTTAGAGATAAAAGCTGAAATCACGACATCTGACAGTTGGATTCAAGGTTCAATTTTTAATTTGAGGGTGAACACTGTATTATCTGCTCTCTATGAACGACTGAGCGCAGGCATTCATCCTCAGCCATTGTTTCAACAACTTTTTAAGATGATTTTTGGTCACTCTCCGGGAATGGATGAGAGGCATTCAGAGGATGTTCCCGATTCAGACAATGATCTCAGTCAGAAAAGAGATGTGCTGTTCTTGTTTGATGAAGAGGAACTCACCGATCCCGACAAAGGCAAAGCGACAAGGTTTGGGCGACGCTTGAAACACGTTCTTTCATCTCTGTGCGGTTTGGATGCGGAAGAAAATCTTCGGGTAAGTCTCAGCTACGAGTTAGGGAAGGGATATCATTATGTTTATGAATAAAGACAAGTACAAGTTTATCGGTATATATGTACATGTTTATTCCGTGTAAGCGCAAAGTTTTGCATTTTTCAGGAAATGTTGCACTTACCACTTGATATAACATAATCTACACATGACATTGTTTTCAGTTTTGAGTAATATGATCAAACGCTTCTAATTTTGTGTGACTGTTTCTGTCAATACAGGGAAACTTCGACTTTACACCGATTCAAACTGAGATGAACTTGCAATTCGAGGAAATGCAGAAATATTGCATGGTTATTATAGTGCTGGATGATGAGGACATGTAAGCATTCTTATCATCATTCTTGGTGTATTATGTTTGTCATCTGTCTTTTATCCACACCTTAATTAATCAACACGTAACTTACATCCTGATAACACCTTCAGGTTTATTTATCACAAATATTTGTCTCACCATAATCCTTCTTCCTCTAGGGTATAGACCATGGAGAAAAACTGTCAGCTCAATCTAAATTTCGAGATAATTTTATCATGTTGTTTCCTTGACATGTTAAGGCTTATGGGTTATTTTCAATTCTACTGTCAATCTTTGTATCTCTCGAACAGACTTTTTTGTTGGTGTTTTTGTCGCTAACGAAGTAGTTGTCGCTTTGGATGTGGGCTGATGTTTTGTTGGATGAGAAAGTTGAATTCATGCCTATGTGCCCAAACTGGAAGACCAGAAAACCACTTTTGGGGTTTGTCCCTTGGTACTCTTGCTAAACTAAAACCACTGATGTCAGGCAAATCATTTTCGCTGACTTCAAAGATAAAACTGGCCTGAGCACTTGCTCAATCTATATAGCCTATTTACATTTATATGAATGTGAAGCAATGGGACATACATAAGGATAGATGATAGGAATCATTGTAGAGATACTGCTGTAGACATTACAATAATAACACAGGGGATAGGGAGAGCGGATTGGACTACAATTGACGACACCTCCTCTGATCATCTTCCAGTTGTAACTTCAATAACTCAAGAGGGTGGAGCTGCAATAACTAACGAAACAACTATATCTAATAATAGTAGGATAAATCTGAAAACTATTAAATGGAGTATTTACCGGAAGAAAATTGAAGGAAGATTAAACCACCTGCAGATTAATACAGAAAATTTAAAACAGTTAAGCATAGAGGATACTAACAGTACTCTATCAAAAATAATTTATGAGGCAGCGTTGGAGAGCTCAGATCTGGAAGACCGCTACTGTTATCCCCATTCTGAAGCCGGGTAAAGACCCCCATGATGTAAATTCGTATAGA
>JBCAUA010067899.1:0-11109 GCA_038406235.1 Peronia verruculata
ACCACAAAGACAGACGACAGAGTCAGTCACCGACCACAGAGAGAGAGAGAGAGACGACAGAGTCAGTCACTGACCACTGAGAAAGAGAGAGAGAGACGACAGAGTCAGTCACTGACCACTGAGAAAGAGAGAGAGAGACGACAGAGTCAGTCACCGACCACAGAGAGAGAGAGAGAGAGGCAACAGAGTCAGTCACCGACCACAGTGAGAGAGAGAGAGAGACGACATAGTCAGTCACCGACCACAGAAAGAGACTAAAGAGTCAGTCACCGACCACAGACAGAGAGAGAGAGAGAGACGACAGAGTCAGTCACCGACCACACAGAGAGAGAGAGACGACCGAGTCAGTCACCGACCACAGAGAGAGAGAGAGATGACCGAGTCAGTCACCGACCACAAAGAGAGAGAGAGAGAGAGAGACGACAGAGTCAGTCACCGACCACAAAGAGAGAGAGAGAGAGAGAGACAACAGAGTCAGTCACCGACAACAGAGAGAGAGAGAGACGACAGAGTCAGTCATCGACCATAGAGAGAGAGAAAGACGACAGAGTCAGTCACCGACCACACAGAGAGAGGCAATAGTCAGTCACCGACCACAGAGAGAGACGACAGAGTTAGTCACTGACCACATGGGGAGACGGCACAGCCAGCAACAGACCACGGACAGAGACGACAGCCAATCATCCTCTTTTAAATCTGTTCAGTTATACAAAAGGAGAGCCGTTACACACCCCTTGCCCCAATTACATGTTCACTGCAATCCACACTTTCAAACAACGGTGTATCTGAAAAAAGGCAAGATCCATACCACCCTTCTTGCCTAGCTGTCTCTAAATAAAAATAAAAAAAACTGTCAGAATCAAAAACATAACAACCTCTATAAACTCAATCACCTACATACTGTGCAGATTCTCGCTTCCAAACGCACATACAAAATAGGCAATAAAAACATGACGTTTCTCACAAATAATGGATGTAAAAACAGCACCAACTCACTATAAACAACATAACAGCTCTGAACAAAACAAAACTAGACAAAATTAACTATATTGTACACACCTTATTCATCTACAGCAATAACTTCTTCTTTTTAAGATTAATGATAGCTAGGGATTCCCTTGTTCAAAATTTAGCACTTAACAACTTAACGTTTTCAGAACATTTTCATGAATACCTAAAGCTCAAAGTGTCCATTGAACCATGTTGGTGAAAATGATGCCGTTGTTCATTATGTAATCTTACTTTTTCCATAAGTCTATCCTAACTTTAAGAAGTAGAGCTTACTTTACATGTCACTATTTCAGATTGACTAGGGATTTATTTACAGTTTGCCTGCAATGGCTGCTTCTCCCCCCCCCCCAACCTACAGGAAAAACAAACAAAAAAAGAAATGATTCCCCCCCCTTATTCTTCAGTTTTTATAACACTGGAAAGGCTGTACTCATTCTTTCATGTCATTATTTCACTTTGACTTAAAGATATGTTTACATATTGACTTGGGATATATTCACATTTTGACTTGGGATATATTTATCTACATATGACTGCAGGACCAACTTTTTGACTATCTTTTCACTTACCCCTGCCTATTCAGAAAAAAAAACTTAAGAAAGTTGTGTTTTTTTTTTTTTTTCGCCACAGGTCTCTAACACCACCGGTATTTTCAGGAAAGGGGGGAGGTCTTTTTTGTGAAATGATTAATATACTTCCTTCTTTAAAGGTTTTTTTTATCACCATAATTATTTGTACACAAACCAAGGAAAACAACCCAAATGTCAGTCCAAGTGGTTAGGACGATATTTGCTATCAAAACTCAGCTTAGTGTGGCAATATTTATGCAGTTTATCAAAAAGAAAAAAAAAATACATTTGACTTGTTTTAATACCAATTATAGAATTTGTGAGGACCTCGATATTTAAAATTGAAATTTACTTTTGAAAAATCTTATCCTTAATAAGTTTAGAGAGTCATTGTCTTAGAACACTTTCTCGCAATAGCAAAACACTTCTCCTTAACAAACCTACATTTTTTAACACTCAATGGAAAAAAGATGTCAAGTGAGAGGAATGTACAAGATCATAAGATACAAAAATGAACAAAAGGATGATCGCCCTGAGGGAAGGAGGGACAAGATAGACAGGTGGTAAAACAAAGAATATACATGAATGCATCCATACATACGACCTATGAAGAAATATATGACTGAATAGATGGATTTATGAAGGGATGACTTACCACAGTGCTCTGTGGATGTCTGATGGCATAGATGGACAAGCGAGAAGGTAAGGGGGATATGACCAAAGAAGGGATAGATGATGAATGGATAGATGGATGGAAAGGTGGATGGAAGAAAGGTTGGACGGACTGCAGCCAAAAGGTGTGTGTGTATGCGTGCTGGCATGTCTGTACAGACCAATGAATTTATGAAATAAATGTTTTTTTCTCTCTCTGTCTCTCTCTAATGCCCACATAGATGCCTTAACACAAAAGAATACGTAATTATCCAAAGCAGTTTACTCCTGGACCTAAGGACGCTCTCAGGTGTAGAACTCATGATTTTCTGTCAGGGTTTCCTCCCTTAGCCTTATGCACTCCCGTGCTAACCTACAAGGCAGCAGGGTTTTCTGTCAGGGGTTTCTCCCTTAGCCTGATGTTTTCCCAAACTAACCCACCAGGCAGTGGGAACAGATCGCAGGTAGTACCGTCTTACTGTTATAGGGTGCCAGGAAAAGCCTGACCTGACTAGAAACCTACACACTTACGAAAGTGACGAAAGTGTATTTAAATTAGTCACAAACTAGCTCGCCATGAGAGCAATTGCTTTTTTTACATATATATATACCAAAATCCATACTATTTGAATGTTTTACAAAAATGTCCGTTCTCAATGAATTTGAAAAGTGAGATGGTTTGGTGAATACCTAGAGTTACAAGCTGTTATGTTTTGTCTAAAGCATACACATCAAAATTCATAATAGATATTATAATAGATCTTAATATAAGATCTTAATAGATCATATTTTGACCACCGCGAATTCACATTTTTTTTTTTTTTTTGTATAGTGGGAAAACAAATCGGATCTGGCATTTTATTCAGTCGTTAAATCAGATCAGACAATTTTCCTACAAATGGCCTAGTGTGGACAATTCTAATAAGCTTTTTTAGTTTTCTTCCGGGTGTAAATGGAGTTTCCAGAAATCATACATGTACTTATCTTTATTCTTCTCATGAGATTAAGGAATCAAATGACTACATTTTATTGTAAAATGTGTGTCTAATTGCAGCACTGGTCAGCTCAACACCTAACAAAGTTAAGCCAGTAGTGAAGCAAGATATGAGGTCTAAGGAATCAAAAACTGTCGTGACAATCTTCCCTTTTATTGAGATCATGTCCTCTGATTAAATTTGTGTTATTTGTATTAGAGAAAGCTGAATTCTTATAGGGTTGACATTCTGAATCTTTCAAAGCCAGAAAGGGCACATTGGCAAACTTTAAGTTCATGTCATTCAACTTTTTTTTCATTTTTTTTTTTTTTTTCATGAGGCACCATGATATCAATATTGAAGTTATTTTCTTGACGCAAATGATGACCAGAAAAAAATTACGTGATATAACTTTAAAAAAAAAAAAAAAAGATCAGTCCTACAGACTGGCAAGAGACTGCCTTTCCAAAATTGTATACATGTAGTTATGAGAAGTCCCCTCAAACACTTTTTAAAATACAGAGATGGCCAAGTCATAAATTCAGTACAAAAATTTTTCCTTCAAGTTTGGATTTCAATGAGTGAAAAGAAACAAAAGAATTCATCATGATCTCTTTGCTAAGGTTCCGCAGCTGGCACTGACAAATGGGATGTTGTGGGATGATTTGTAGTTTTGCTTGAAAGCTGAGCGCTAAAAGTGTCAAAAAGAAATTGCTGGAGTGTCAAGATTTCCGTGATTACATAACTATTCAGGTTTGAAGAATGACAAGACAGTGCTTTCGGGTGAGATAAATTGTGCACAAAGTTAGGACACTGTGCACTGTTTGAAGGGAATTTCCAGTGCAAAATTTGATGAGTGCAGTTGAGACCAAATCAACTTCTAGATACCTGATCAGATTTACACTATCTTCTTTATAAGCTCAAAAACCTCAAAATAAAAATAAATCCCGCTAATGTTTCTTGACTAAGATGTTTCTGAAAGGTATTTGCTCTTCAATATGGTCTTAGGTTTTAAAATATTTTTGGATTTGTTTAACGGCATGCAACACGATAATATCTCTTCAGAAAGGCAAATTACGAGTTTTTAAAAAGTGATTTTCTCTTTCTTAAGTGATGGCAAATGAACTTGGAAGACACGCGAGGAGGAAGGTGGATTTAAATGCATAATTCACTCAGTTCACAATTTTTAAAGCTCCTCTCTCTTTCAATAAGCTTTCCCAAAATGTTTACAGTTCGCCTTACAGTGAACTTAATTTGACTGCCAGGTTAACAGCAGTTGAGACAATCAATGTATGTCACATTAGATATCTCTGGTTCAAAACCAGATTGCACATGGATGACCTAGAAGAGGAAAGTATTTTCAGTTAAAGTTCATTCCACCTAGCACAACCAGCATCCTCCAACCCTGTGACTAGGACATCATTAAAAAGAAGATAATGTACTGGAAAATCATTCAAAGAAAACTTATCATGCACATTGAAGACCAGATGAAAGTCAGAAAGACAAACATGAACTTCAGAATTAACATCCTAGATGCACTGTACAACACAAAGGAAGCCTGGGCTCAGGTAACAAAGACAACAATCACCCGATGCTTCCAGTATGCAGGTTTCATGCAATGAGATAGTCCTGCAATGTCAGAATCAATGGAATATCCACAAACAGGAGAACCAGGTAACTATGGTCATGTCTTTGAGAGACTATGCGATCTTATGGCAGACTCAAGAAGAAGGAACAGAGGGGAATGAGTTGGAGGTGCAGGAAATAATAACGGTCATGTTCCGAGGGAAGGAATGAAAACTGACAAATTCTTAGAGGAGACAGTGGCTGTATTTGAAATCCTCATGATTTTAAAATAGAGATAAAACTTGAAGGGAAAATGATGAAAAAATAGATTGGATGATATGTTTATGAAATAGATACATAGATCTTCAACAGAACTTGTGGGCCTACCTTACTTGGTTCATCTGAGTCAATGTTGATCACTCACAGTGCATTGTAGCTGCCAACTGTAGATGACTGACGGTTTGCTTGTACTTGACTGATGGTTGCTTATCGATAGTTGAGATGGTGTTTCTCATTGATGGTTGTCTATAATTTATGGCCAACAATTTCCATGGATTGCAGATCAGTCAATGCGAATGGATGATTCGCAAACATTTATCCTCGTTGTGCCCAATTAGCTCGATCAAACACAGAATCTGGTTTGAAGTGAGAATGGACAATAAACTGAGGCTAACAAATCAAAAAAAAAAAAATAGTTTCAAATAAAACTGTCTATGAGGATGTCTCCAATATATGAATTTTATCTCAATTTTTATCAAACTGGAAGAGTTCTACAGTTTGCTGGCCTTAGTATAAATGACACATTAAGTGCACACTCTGAATCTTATTTCATCATCACACTCTGAATATTGTTTCATCACAATATTTTATAAGGAATATCACATACAGCTGTCAAGTTTCATAATACAATTATTCTGTGGCGATGTATTTGGAATTGAAATTTTGTCCTACCCAGGGTGCACTTTTATACAGGCTCTGCAATGGGAAAATCCTGGACTGTGGTGCTGACCAGAATGTGATGTCACTGGAAACAGAACAATAAATATGTCATCCAACAGTGCTGGAGTATTCAATAACTTGTGTACAATAGGTCATGTCTGTTGGAGTATTTTTTTTTCTTTTCTAGGAGACATCCTTTTGGTTATCACAAATCAAGTAAACAAGCTTCACAGAACAAACTGACCTCTCAACATTTAGGCAAACTACTGCAACTATGCATGGTACATTTCTCTTTGTTGTAACTGACATGCACATTAACCTCTGAGCTCTCACTGGGCAAGGGAATGACCTGTTCCTCAGTGCTGTCTCAGAAACGTCCTTGACTCCATCTAAAATGTTTTAATAACAGAAATTGAACAATGCATTCCTTCCCCTTTGCTGGTAAAAGACGTGCTCTAACTGTTCCAGGCTTCACGTACTTCTATTAACCATGGAAATATTCATTCATTTGTTGCTCAGCTTTATATAATCCATGAGTCTGTTTTCCATAACAAAGCTACGGCGATTCCTGTGAAACACGTGGATAAGAGAGTAAACTACATATTATCCGCCCTAGGACGGACACACACACACACACACACACACATACACAAATTTTTTAAAATATTTTGTTAAAAAAAAAAAAAGAATTTGGCAGTGGATTTCTTGACTATCTGAAATTAAGCTTACCATGCACAGCACAGCAAAAAGTCAGTCAAGAATTGTGTAGTCTCCCGGTAGATAAAACTAAAACACACCAATGAAGGACTGGGTGGGTCCTTGGTACTGTTCGGAAACAACATTAATTCCACCTCAAAGCATAGAATAAATTGAACTAAACAATGCCCCATTTCTGTGTATCAGATAGGCAATAAATGTTTCATACACTAAGGCTTCAACCAGCGCAATATGATTGATACATCATTCTACTCTCTGTAACAAATACCATATAAACACAACATTATGCATTTTTTTATAAAGGAGTAAAAGGATTGATTTTGTACTCAGCACTGTAAATATCTGAAATTGAACTTACCTCATTTTAATCATAAAGAAGAAAGCAAAGGAGTTGTGAGGTGTTACATGGATAAAATAAAATAAAAAAAAAAGTTACACATCTCTTTTCATCAGTCCTGCCCGCTGCTTGACCGGGTCTGGAATATGGGTAGATGTAGGAAACGTTGAGGAGAATGTCACCATGACCTCAGCAAAAGACGCTAGCCATATACCAATGTGGCATCAGTGAAAATTAAATGGAAGAACATAAATTCATATAAATAAAGTCACAGGTACTCAAATTTGCATTAACCCATTCACATCAGGTGATTACAGTTGAAAGTATACACATTGTATTTATCTTTTATGTAATATAACGTTGGCTTTGACTGTGACTTGACTAGATTTCAATGAAATAGCCAGGTGACTCGCCACAAAACCTGCCACAAATCTCTTTATGATGTACATATGCCTATGAGCTCTCATCACAAGAGACCATAATTGGTTCCTTGGTGCTGTCCAAGATGCCAACGTTTGAAAGGACTATATAAAAATGGACAACTTTGTTCTCTCTCAGTGGCTATTAGATTAGCCTTATCTGATCACAGCCTGAAGTCTACAGGAATAATACTTAGAACATTCATTCCTTCATACCTGTACTTCAATAGATCATTGTGCTACCCGTAACAAAATACTGTTGGTAATAATATCATACTGAACAGAGATAAAACTTGACACTGCATAGAATAATGTTGATTTTTGACATTGTGCCACAGATACACAGATACAGCTATATACGTATACAAAGAAGAGGAAGAGAACTGAATTTATACTAGGTAATCCCAACATCTTTATAGATTCAGCTCAAATCATTCAACATAGAGAAACAGCGAGGGGTTGTTTAATCTTCCAGCACACGAGGCCAAAAATGCTCATGGAACATCGATATATTTCCTGATATGAAAGTCAGTTCTCACTCAGTGCTTGGTGCAGTCAGGAATGTGGATAGTTGAAGTGTTGAGAAAAAAGACTATGGTCAAACCAGTCAGCCATGTATGAATGGGACATCACTGGAAAAAATCCAATAAAAAAAATCCAATTTAAAAAAAAAAGAAAAAGAGTGAGCAGGCAAGGGGATCATCTGTTGCACTAGATGATAACTGTTGGAAGTTTTCTTTTAGTGTTAAAGCACTGGTTGATTCTAACTTCACTGAGCATGACTACAAAGGAGCAATTTAGGCAATGGTCAGTTCCTTAGTGCTGTCCAGAGATGTGCCATGAACACCTGAAAGGCTTACACAAATAAACTGGACAACAGAATTTATGCCACATCCTCCTTATGTTTATTGGTAATAATATTCAAAGCACTAGCTTTACTGATAATCAGGCTACCCATTCACCTTAACTATAGTAGACCATTCTCATTTCTATAATAGAAATATTATTGATACTAATGTCCAATACTTTGGAAAGCAACAAAACCTACGACACTGTAAGGGATTATATTTTTACTGAAGTCACACATTCACCAAAACAATTATTATATATTTCTTCTACCGAGAGGTAAAAAAAAAATGAATCTGGGAATCTGGATATCCGGAATTCAGCTTACCTCATTCCACATAGGAAAGACAGTCACTTATTCCGCAGTCTCCCAGTAAACAAAACCAAAAAAAAAAAAATCCTTACAACAGTTATGCTTTTCCTTACATAAAAATTTGGTCTCGTCTAGAATTTGGTCAAGTCAAGGATGTGAGGAGATAGCTCATGGAAGTTCTGAAGAAAACAAAATGCAGTGAACATGTAAAACAGATCAGTAATGCCTCTGTGGGGTTTACATGATGATTTCTCTATAGATCAAGAATTTCCATTGTAATCACTTGGTCTCATCAAAATAAGGTCATTAACATCAGATACAGTTTCCTGCACAAGGTAACAGTATCAACATTTTAAAAGCAGCCATTTATCAAGTCCTGTACTGACTGACATCTTCACTCCTACCTGTCAGCAATGCATGGTAGCTGACACTTGAGTCACTGCTGATTGTTTGGGTGCTGGGTGGATTTCGCTAGATGGTCCATGTCCTTAACTGGAGATGTGCAGGAGACATAATATGTCAGCCTTCTGACCAGGAAAAGAGGGTTGGCACACAGAATCCGCTTCAAAAGGAGAATAGAAAAAAAAAAAAAAGAAACTATTAATAGGTATCACAAACCAAAGTTTTAAATTGTGTGCACAGTGACAGTAATAACTTTTCTGATTAGATCTCTTAAAAATAACCACATAGCAAAAACTTTGAACAAAAGTCCAGCAATAAATAAAAAAAGTTATGGCCATTTATTTATTTTTGGACTTAGAAAATTTCTACCTGCTTGCGCCATTGGCCGACGCACTAAATTCACTAACACCAAAACACAAAAATGTTACAATATAGCAAAGTTAACTGTTGGTACTTAAACAAATACATATATTTAGTTTAATAGCAACAAAGAATTAATTAATAACAATACAAATTAATTAAGATATTTTATGGCAAAACCGAACAAGTATTCATCCATGCAGGAGTTTTTTTTTTTTTTTCTTCTCAAATTGGCCCCGAGCTCAATTACAGGGGTCGACACAACAAAAATAGGAAAGGCTACATTTGCAAAATTAAGTGAACAGCATCCCATGACAGCGCAGACTCTGCCAAATTTTTTCTAGCCCTATTGGTTACATAAAATACGAGTTATATATGTCTAAAAAAGCTAAAATATACAAAAATGCTAAAAAGTAGAAAAAGTTACAGAAACCGGCAATTTTTAACAACACCAAAATATTCATAACTTGTGAACTATTACACCCAGATAGATGAAATAAAAACCAAATTAAAGGTCTTATCTTGATCTTAAAAAAAAAAAAAAGCATTATGACACCTGTAGTACAGTTTGATTATTTGCACATGGGCTGATAAAAGTCCTTCTTCAGACACCTACACTGGAAACTGGCAACTTCGGAACATTTTTAAAATCACATAAAAAGTTTATCCTTGATCAGAATTACACAACATTTTCACATACATCATAAAAGTAAAAACACAATGAGATCTATTTACTAGAATTACCTTAACTTTAAAATCTGTTGTATTACCAATTGACGGGCAATGAAAAAAAAATGACTTTGGGATAATAAAAAATTGAGAATTACACAAACAATTTTTACTCACATCATAAAAGTTACCGACATTTTAATACAATGAGATGCATTAACTAGAATTACCATATGTTTAAGATCAGTTACAAGTTACAGAAAATGAACATGTCCAGATAAAAAGTGTAATGGACATATGAAATTTTTATCACATGAAAAGTGCAATACATTCATGATCAAAGGTTATTTCATAACTCTTCACTATCACTACTCTCAGAAGACTGTCTACTCTCAACAGTTTTTGAACAAGATGCTCCAGTAGATTAAGGGTGTAAAGCATGCCATAATGTTTCATATAACTTCTGCTTTGACCCTGTCGTTGATAGTTTCTCTCCCATGAAAGCTTTTCTGTATCTAATTTGGTTTTTGAGGTCCTCTACTTTTCCTGTCTTGAATAAATGTTTAAGATCTTCTTTAGTTGAGCAGACCCCACCCTGTTTTACTATTGCATCTAGTATTTCTGCCTTTTTCCTCTTTTCATCGAGATTCTTGGATTTTTTTTTTTTAGCTCATTTTCCTCCAGCTTTAATTTTATCCTTTCTTTCTCCCTAATATCAGCTTCTTTGTGCTCCTGTCTTAATAATTCACCATTTCGGTGAACAGCCGCAAGAATCTTTTTTCATCAGTCTCTGACTGTTTGCCTAGCCATTTAGCTGTACCATTGTGTTTCCACATGTTGATAATAGTGTGATGGTGTGTGAAGCACCTACATCGTTTATTCGGGTCAAAGTGGAAATCACCAAATAGACGTTCCCCGGTCAAGTTTGTAAGCGGACATTTGTCACGTATAGCTTGCAGCTCTTCATCAATTTCACCACCCAAGTACCCTCCAGGTAAAGTCTTTCAGCTGTCTGTGCAACACTATTTGAGATTGGGAAACAATTTCTAAAAAAAGCATTGACAATAACATCCTCACATAATGATGCAGTGTGTGTTTATAAGAAAACATTACAGTCATCTTCTTTTTTTAAAGGAATGTCTTTAAAAACAGGCCGAAGGTTTTTGATATCCTGGACTGAGTCAAGAGATGACCAGCTGGTCAGAGTAGCATCCATGAGTTTTACGTAAGTGGGGAAAGACCCATATGGTTTATTGCTGTTCATGAGCAGCCAATACGGACCAGTGAAATGGTGGTGAAATGCAGCAATGGCAGCTACAACTGAAATAATTCTGCT
>JBCAUA010067910.1:0-11108 GCA_038406235.1 Peronia verruculata
CCCCCCCCCCCCCCCCCCCCCCCCCCCCCCCACGGGAATGAGGGGACGAGGGCAGATCGCAATGCACAATGCATAAAAGAACTCAACTGCAGGTCAATTCTTGAGTGATTCTCAATCTTGGAAAGAATCGGCCAGCATTTATTCATTTTAAATATCATTTGTCGGCTGTTGTCGGTATTGTTATGATTGTTATGAGTTTAACAAGAGAAAAATGGACGAAAGGAAAATGTATCAATTGTTCTGAGTGCAATTGAGGTGCAGCCAAAGCTTAGTCGGTCATTTGTCTTGTCATATTGATTTCAGATAATGTAAATGAAAGATCCCGGCACCTTAAGACACGCAGTTGAATCCGCGCCCTGACCTCTACCAGTGCTATTACTTTTAGGGCTAGAAACATAAAAAAGCACTGCATACGTGGAAACACTAATCTGTTTGTACACGTTATTCACTCATTCATAGTATGAAAATGAATGAATAAATAAGGAGAGCAGATCCGTAGATAGATACAGACGGACAGATGGATAGATATTATGCATGAACACAGAAATACAAGTTCCGAAAAAACAAACAAAAACGTTGACACATGATAAAAGAAATTAATAACAGATTATATTCTCTTCAGATTTCACTTTTGTCCGATCAATTGCATTAGAGGAACGAGACGAGACATTACTCATACTGGTAGTGGAAATAAAATTCAGTTAGTGTTCAGTTTGAACCAGCCTCCTCATCGCCTGTCCGATACCATCTACTTACGTCATAGCTAGGTTCTTCAGCCGTCGTGGTTGGGTGTCAATCGTTATCAATGGTGAAGGCGGTTTGAGCACAAATAACTACTCATCTACAGCAATCTTATAGCGAATACCAGCTAAGTTCTCTAATTATACAACCTAGATATTTACAGTTTCATTCTCCGGAACACGAAGGACTACAGAGTGCCTAGTTTAAACTGAATCACCACATTGCGACCCTCCCTTCCTCACCCCACCTTCTCCCCGAAAACAAAATCCAAACCAGAAATGCACAGTTGGTTTTCCTGCGACTTTAGGCAATTTTGAAAATGCTCAGCGGTATGATTTGAGCGGGGGCAAACGATCACTGCATACATAATTTCTATGATAAAGTTTATGTTGGGAAATGTATTTCAAAACCTTTGATGCATTTAATGCACTGCCTTCCAGAAGGTGCTGCGATAGAAATTCTTTTTTTCTTCCAACGGTGACAAAAAGAATACAACAATTTGCCATATATTTATGTATATAGTACTGTCATAAATTAAACCTTTCTTGAGTAAAAAGCGTTTCATGTTATCTTTAAATCGTTACGTTTAACAACATGAAGTGTTTGTCTCACTGTGCTAATGATCTTTTAAGTAAATAAACTAAGCATACTGTTATGTCAAGATTGTTCAGTTGCCATGTACTTGATCAAAAACACAGCTTAGTGTTTTATTATTATTTACTACCGTGGAGGACCAGCTGAGGACCTCACCACGACAGGAGATTGAAAAGCTTACCAAACCGTAACCGTAACCATTGCCATGTCAAGGTAAAAGAACCTGAAACAACGGTACACTGTATACTGAATTTTGTTTTTGTTTTAAATGCAGTTTTTCATTATTTCTTAGTTTTATTTGTCATTTTAACATTGATTTATGACGGTTTAAGACATTGTATATCACTATATGTCCACACTTCTTTTAATAATCTAAGGCATAATAATGTACCGCAGTGCAAACAAAGTAACTTTTTTTTTGTAGGTTTGTGTTTGTAGTTACCTCTTCTATTTTCCCTCTCCTTGTCATCTTTTGGCTTTCTTCGGTTCATTTCCTTTTCTTGATTTCTCCTTTACTCACTGTGAACAGTGTTGGTGTATAGAAGTCTTTCTCTTCTCTGTCTATCTGTCTGCCTGCTTCCTCTTTATTTCCCGGTGTTTAGGTTCTTTGTCTTCTATCATTCTGAGTATTTCCTTTCTGTCACCCTGCTTCTTTTTTTCATTTCTTTCTCTCTTCTTTCTATTCACTTCACTTTCTATCTTTTTCTTTAACTCCGTTTTCTCTTTCTTTTTTTTTTTTTTTCATTTCTTTCTATTTGTTTTATTCCGTCTCTATTTCCTTTCTTCATCCCTTTTTCTCTTTCTTTTTTCCTGGTTTTTCTCGTTTTTGTTTATTTCACCACTTTCTTGCTTTTGTTCTCTGCGTTTGTATCTCCCATAAAGTTTCCCTCCCTCTTCCGTTGCTCTCTCTCTCTCTCTGTTTTTTCCCCTTCCGCTGTCATTCCCAATTACAGAAGACACGACAAAGGCGGTAGTCTGGTCATCGCTGGGTTAGAAGGACATTCGGACATAGATCACCAGGAGCCTTTACTCGTGACTTGAACTTAATGAATTAGCTCTGGACGTCAGAGGAGACCTTTTGGTAATGGTCACCATAAATAATGGCCATATGGGCTGGTGTACGTGGACTAACCCGAATGAATCTAATTTATGTGTGGACAGAACAGGATAGGCGGACACTCGTTGGTGCCCGGTTGTTTTTAGCTTTGTTGACCGTCTGGTAGTAGATAACCCACTATAGGCATGTTTAGCTTTTGGTTTTTATCACAAGAGACAGTGCGAGGTATTTAGCATGTGGTTACGACATTGCCCCTCTTTTGATTGAAGATCCAGCAAATGCATGCTTGGCGTGCAGCTTAAATCTGCAGATATTGTTAGCAAGGTTTACTTTCAAATCACAATTTTCTTGACCTGTTACTAGTAAATATTGCAAGGACATGTCTAAGTTCTGGCTTTTTTCAACAGTTATCGCCAGAAATATAAAGTTTCTAGCTATGATTTTAAGACACATTTTGTTTTGCGGCTTTTATCCAAAAACAGTGCAAAAACTTTTAGCATTGACAAACTGCAGTAGACAAGACTGCTAGGCATGTCTGGCGTTGGCCATTTATCAACATAGGCATAGAATGTTTAGTCAGTGGCTATGAATTTCTTAACCATGGACAATTCTATCTATTAGACGAGAAATGAGACAACAGCGGTGGTTTTGAATAAGATTTGAGAACACTGACCGCGGCTTTGTTTGTGTAATAATGGAATCTAACAGAAGCACCTAAGAACTCTGGTACATTTCCAAAGAAATAATTGAAACAAGATTAATTTGTTTCCCTCGTTTGCTTCCATAGGGTTTCGCATTTTTTTTTCTTTTTTATCTTCTTGTGTTTTTACAAGGAGCAACTTCAATGTTTGTTTGTATGGACGAATAAATAAATAAATAAATAAATAAATAAAATGTTCAGGATTAGCTTTTGGTTATTTTCTATTTTTCCCCCAACTACCAGCAAGCTGTAAACGTATTTTATATTAACGAGCACATGTTTCGCGACAGTAAAAATCAAAGCCTCAATTTTGTTGCAAGTAGCTGAAGTTAGCTGTGTGTAATTGCCCGCCTGTTGACAGTACAGACAACCTCTATGTTTGCAGTTTTCTCCCCTTCCCCTGCCTGAGGCAGTCTTGTCTTGTCTTGTTCAAACTAGTCTCTGACTCGGCTGATTGGCCAATTCAGAATTTCTGGTGTTTACCTCCACCTTGTTATTATGTTTGTTAGACCGTGAGCTGGGAAAGAACTAGCACACACCAAGCAAACACGCATACTTGCTCATTTCTAGCTCCACGATAACTGACTGTGACTATTGCACAGCGGTGTGAGCCGGAGGAAACTTCGAAAACAAAGTTGATGTTCCCGAAACACGTTTTCTATTTAGGTTATGGATTGTGATTTCAACCGTCATTTTTCTCCCCACTAAATATGTTAACAAAAATTTTTCCCGCATACTTTACATTTCACTCTGCATCAATTGTTTTGCTTACATAATTTTTGCCTAATTTGTATTTTTTTATGCTCACCTTTCACCAGCGAACTATCTTTATTTCTGGCTTCTTCCCACAGTTTGTACTTTTTAAGTTTATTTCTTCTTATTTTATAGGATCACACGCCAAATCTTACATTTTGTCTCCCATTTCTATCACAGATCTCATCCTTCATTTTTCTACATTTTCCATATTGCACTTAAAACAATCAGTTCTGTTTCTCATCGATTCCCACTGTAGACTTTCCCAGTATCTTTCGTATTTTGCAAAATCTGTTTTCCTCTTTTGTCACCCTTCTTTTTTAAGTGACATTATGCGCTCAAAAATCTCCGAGAGATATAAGAACTGGGTCCTTATAGTTAACCTTTTCCATACAAAGACCATCTTTATCACAGCATATGGAGAAACTTGATGATGTATTTTGTATCAGATATGGACAATACAATAGTTTTTATTTAGAAGTAACAGATTGATGTTGTTAAAGTCTTCCCCAATAGAGTAGAAAACTTCATTTTATGATGACCAATATAAAGACTTACACATGTTAGCCTTCATGGGCTTTCGTACCTAAACGATTAAATCAATGTAAAGGACTTTCTGTAGTCGACATCTGCATAGATCTGTAGCATTCAGATAGACAGCAACAGGTGAAGGAGATATCTTATAACATAGGGGAGATACCCCGAGAGAAGCTCTTCTGCCTGACATATATATAATAATAACTAAATTTATTATGTGTTATTTTTTCCCTTTATTATTTACTGTTACTACTATAATATTTTGTTTTTCCTTATTATAGGCACACACGCATCCGAAGAGTTTGATCGTACATTTTTTGTTTTTATTTCATAACGATCCGTCAAGATTGCCATCCGCAGGTGTTGGAAGGCGAAATGGTTACGAAAGTAATGTAACGTAAACGTAGGATTAACAGGTTGATTTTTGTGATCTCTAAATTTTGACATGGCAAGCCATACCAGGCATCATTAGTAATGCCCCAGCATTAGGAAATCTGGGACAATTTGTCACTGGTTTAGGTCTTTGGACAGATTGATCATCATAAACGTTTTCTTGATGACATCGATGTCTCTTGGTATGGCTAATACTATGGAAAGATAACAGAACTCTCTTTGTATCGTTTAACTTGTTACGGTTGTTGAAGACCATTTCTCGGGTAAAATGACTTTAGCCCGTACATGGTGGCATTGACGTCTTTATCACTGGTAGTACAAGAAAAGACAGGAGATTACACTTTGCGTCACATCATTTAGAATTCATTGCTCACGAATGACAGTTCATGGATCCCGTAATTGTCTAGGGAACGCGGCAATAATTTTTGGTACTATTTCTTGCACGTAGCATCAATTGCCAGGAAAGATAGTGGTTGTGGACGTTTGCAATAAGAGCTCCTGTGCGATATCAGGCCAGTTCACTCCACATCAAACAATTTTGCTCTCTGATGGTATTAGATTGGCCGGAAGGTGATGACAATATAGGAATGGACATAGTGGCAGGGAACATGATAGGAGAGTTCTATGGGATCAATACACGAAGGTCATATCGGATTTAAATACATCACTTGGGCGCGACCACGCTTACAGTGCATTCGACAGAAAGCAGATTTAATTGAACTGACACGGCTGGACGGACTAGCTAATGTAATAAAGAAATGAACGATGGAGGGAGGCTGTTTTACACAGGCTTAATCCAAACTATCCTGACTGGCGCCAGGAAAAGGAAAATAATTCCTCTCTCTGCCCTAACACTAGCGCTAGACCACGGGGTGTCGAGTGGCGGTCGATGCTTGCACAATCATGAGGTTAACACAATTATGCTATAGACTCGAGATGTTCATATTAGTTTGACTGTAGATCCCATGGCACTTCATTTTTTTTTCTTTTTAAATTCTGATCATATTTCACTTTGTGAGTCACGTCTAAACGTTTCTTCAGCATTTCAGTTTCCTCTCACTTGTCGATGTCTCTTTCACCATGGTCGTTTTTAAAAATGGAAAAGAGCATCTTAATATAGATTTTTTTTTAAATTTGTAGGGAACCTATCAAATCGGAGATGTTTTACAAGATGTCACTTTTTATGTAATATCGCATTACTGTATAAAGATTTCATTTCCATCATCAAAAATATTTATGCGATACCTGGTTACCTCGTTATCACTTCCTCAATTTTTTCTCTCTTTTTTTGGATATGGGAAAAGGAGAAAGAAAGGTTTGATCTGTTCAGCATCTTTACCTGTATTTTTTATAGTAAATCTTCTGGACAACGGCGAACAGGGTCTTCAGTTTAGAAAAAGTGCTTACATATTTCAAATTCCTGATGAAATATACCTGTGTAATTACAGTGCTTTGGGATAAAAAACATGTACTTATTTTGTTTTAAAAAAGCAGACAGGACAATAATATATATCATTTATATAAACATGACGCCAACAGTGGTGAAAGCCAGCAACGGATGTTTATGTCACAACATATCTATAGTTGCAGGCCTTCAAGTGCATGCTGTGCTTTTTTTTTTTTTACTATGCACTTTCGATTTTTCTTTCCCTCTTTCTCTCTCTTTCAACTTCTTTATCCCTCTTTAAATGTTCTTTTTCCTTCTTCTTCCTGTCTGCCTTCTGCTCTCTTTTTTGTGGTTATTTTCTTCCCTCTTCCCTCGTGCTATCTCTTTATATTCATTTTTTCTATCAGTCTGTGTTCTTTCTTATTTTTTCTTTGTTCTCTTCTTTTCTCCCTGTCTCTTTTACATTGTCTTTCCCCCCCTTTAACCTGCCCATCTCTCTCTCTCTCTGCCTACGCAAACATGATCTTTTACGTTTCCTTTCTCACCAAGTTTATCTCAATAATAGACTTTTGGTGAGAGGGGAAGAAAAATGCATTGAAAAAAGCCTGTTGGAAATAGACAGCTATAACATTTTCTTGGTCTCTGCTAGCCTAACGATTTTTCGAGGTCTGTAAAGTGTCAATGCCATTTCTAGTAGCATACTTTTTTCACATATGGTTACGCATACTTTTTGTGTACAGATTTGTCGAGTATTTTGTTATTATTATTATTATTATTGTTGTTATTATTTTTGGTTTCACTTGTAGATATAGTGCTGTCCGAGTGTAAAGACTATGCGGGTGGTGAGGTGTAGCCAGCGGTGTACAACATAATTGTTTGCAGGTATAATAAACTTTACACAAACGATAACTATCTTACTTAAGACCCGGGGCGACTTTTGATACAAATGATAGGTTTGTCAAGAGAAACAGTTGAATTTCAGTAATTTTATTGTGAGATTTATTTGTGCCAACTGAATATTAGTTTTTGTTAGTGAGTCTGTGGTCTATTATTTTTCACTTTTGCAAAACACCCATCATGTTCCTAGCTCTTGTTCTTGTGAAGCAATTCCCAACCTTGTATATTTAATTATAATATTATGTCGGGCTACAGATGGTCATTGTGACACCATCACCCAGCTGACCAGAGCGGTTTTGTTGTGGCAACCATGAAACGCAACGCTGAGATATGTACATAATACGATTATCAACCGCGAAAGCGATTTTAGTCACTTCATATCAGCATGGATTCAGCCCACTGGCTCACTTTTATCTCATGCAAGTACCAGACTTTCGAAAGAATTTTGTCTCTTGATTTGTTTCGGTTACGGTTACGGTTTTGGTAAGCTTTTCAACCTCCTGTCGTGGTGGTTGTCTCAGCTGGTCCTCGACCGTAGTAAAAAAAAAATAAATAAAACACTAAATTGTGTTTTGATCACTTTCTTCATTTGTTTCAAGCAAAGTGTCTCTGAGTGGTCTTTTATGCATGTTCATGTATGAAAATGCCATTTCCAATCAGTCTATAATTGTCTGAATTCCTTTTCTGATGCAGTTGTGTCTGTAAACAACTCTTGGAATAAGAGGAAGAAAGGAATGGTTAATGTGCCACATAAACGACCATACTAAATTTTTTCATTCGTTTGTCAAGACATATAACTATAAAATATTAGTGGACTGGGGAAACGGAAGAAGGGGAAATGATGCAAAAAAACACATCGAGTGTCACAAGAAAGCAACGAACAGAATGAAGAGAAACAAAACAAAACAAAACAAACAAACAAAAACCCCCTAGGAAAGATAAACAGCCAGGTAATACGCCAGTCATGTAAGACAAATGGAACAGCCAGCCTGGGACATGTTTTGTTAGCAAGTTGGCTGGGCGAAGGTTACCTGGGCAGAAAGAAAAAAAGGAACGGCGGGAAAACTGCTAACACGTGTCTGATAAACACCAGTTTGTCTTGTCCCTCTGGTTATGTAGAAGAAAACAACATAGAAATGGCTGCAGAATATACAGAACTGAAAGGACGTTGCCCTTCTGTCTCCGATTTTCTCTCTTTCATTTTTTTTCATAACATTTTCCATACCTTACGTACACCTCACATAACTTCCCCCCGCCCCCCACCCCCCGGGCCAGAGCTAAACAATCTCATAGCATTTTCACGTTGGGAAAAAGCTGTTCAGTTTGAGAATACACCAAACTAAGAGACCCGGAATCTGAGATGGATGAGAACTCTATCCGCCTGACACGTTGCGTAAGATTTGCCCCTCCATTAGATCATGATAGAACTATAAATCCCTCCTTCAGAATCTGTATATGAGCACAAAAAAAAAAAAAAAAAGCATTCTGCAGTCATACAACGGAGCGAAGGCTTCATAACCAGTAAATGATTATCACAACCAGGAAGTGATACTTCTCTTGGGATGCTATGATAATACCTTAATTTGTCCATAACATTTTGCATGCCAAAGGCACAACCATTAGTAATGAAAACACAAAGTTTGCATGACCGATACAGTTAAGTTTTTGATTGATCGCACTGTGTACAGAGTGGCCATTTTACCTTTTACATGTATCAGCAACTTCAATGGCAGGTCGATATACTTGGCCACAACTTTAGTGTTGTGCTGTACGGCAGAGATTCAGCGACAGAAAACTGGAAGTCTGAGGGATGGGAGTGGAGGAAGGAAAAAAAAAAGGACACGGCAAGGAACCGAGAAAATCCTAGATTTTTAAAAATATACCTTTTGATTTTAAACTTTCTGTCATTTGAAGCAAAAATCCTGAGTTAGATCTTTCCATTGTCATCTTCCCCGAGGGACAAACATTGAGGAGTTTTATTATCAGGTAATTACGAGAATGGCGAAATATCATTTGATGTCTTCATTCACATTCTTCTTAGTTCATTTTTTTTATGATAACCATGAAAAGGAAACAAAAATCAACAGCTGACCGTGGCCGATTGTTGCAAAGGAGTTCGTCAGTATTTTATTCTAAGCTTAGCTTTAAGCTTTTTCGCTATAGATCACACACACATCTATTTCCTGAGTGTCACCCACGATCTATGATGTCGCTGAGGTATGAAATTACTGCACTGTGTAAACAGGATGCTGTTTTATAGTGAAAATACATCAATCAAAATTTCAAGCAAGCTGTAATGCCATACATTCCCGGACCAATCTTTAGCATGTTCAACACTTTTTTTTTTGTGTAAATCTTACTCTATGACTCGCTGTGTGTCTTTAGGAAGTCAGAACTGATCATTGGAAGCAGAAACGTATTGTATTATAATGTCAGTTGACTTACTCTTAACGGAAAAAGAAGGAAAGAGCAATGTGTTTCCGGTAAATGCTATTCTTTTTTGGTATCGAATTGTTGAAGCGAACTGCTGTATTTCCGAGAATAACATTTAATGGCCTCTTCAAGGACCACTTATGTATTATAACACAAGCGCTCTGTTCGAGGCGAACTATTACCAACTGAAAACTATCAATATCGACATAACCGCCTCAGCCTCCTAGAACAGGTGTATCAGGCGGCGCTGTGAGGGAGTAATCATGTGACCTTGACATGGCGACACCTCATGCCAAGTACTCAGTCTGCCGAACAGGTGGCCAGAACGGTAAAATTTACCAACCTATTTTGACAAAACGCCTTTTTTTTCTGTTTGACCACACTTTAATTACTCCCCCACCTATACAAACATAGTTTTTTAACAGTAGCAAGAGCCAAAATTTTGCATTATTTCATTGTGCAAAAAACTGCGCATTGTTAGTTATAGGCCAAGAGAATATTTTCTAGAAACCAGATTTTCAGGACCGAAGGTGTTTCGTCAAAATAGGTCAGAATAAATACTGGTATGAAATCATACCCGCCTCTAATTTCACGGTGACAATATGTACGTGTCTTCAGACCCGCCGAAGGCGTTAGAACCACTCGAGTAGAATAATCAGGAAGGTAGTTCTCCGGAAGTGAAATCAAAATGAAAATACATTGTTTAACATTCTGCCTGCCAGAGCTGAAATAGCTGGTATGAGAAATGTGCAGGAGTCTTGTTAGCTAGAAACAGAAACGTTATGGCATTAATGATCTCGATGTCTGCAATATTACTAGTCGTGACAACTAGTGTACAAGTTGTATTCATGTTATTAATATCATAGTATACGCGATTAACCGTTTGCAGTCACCCTTTTCATGAAAGGTATTCAATTTTCTCTTCCTTTTCAGGGATTGTATAACTCATTTTTTTCAAGACTGGCTGCCTCATATATTCATCGTCCTTATCACTCACTTACTCATCTTCATTCCAGATATGTTATTGAACAAAACCAACTGACTAAGTGAACCGCCGACTGTTTGACCGATTGTCCTAACGATTCATTTACTCACTCACAAATTCATACAGATATCAGACACTCGGAAGAATTCGTGCTTTGAATTTCATCACGATCAAGATAATCAATATCATCGTAATTGTCACTCAGCCGATAGGCTCATCCAGCGTCATCACGATGCCGCTGACGATTATGACAAAACGCTGTCTAGCCTGGGCCGCAGGATCTGAAAGTCCACCGCTAAAGGCTACCGAGTTTCGTCTGTTCAAATCTGTCTCAAGCGAATGACCCCGAGTCATTGTTTTCAGATGCATGCCTCAATAATGTTTCATATACATCGTAGATAGAATATCTAACTTTGAAAGTGAAGACGTTCATTGGGATCAGATTGTGAAGAAATACTAACTCCGACAGCTATAGATATATAGATACATTAGATAGATAAATAGATAGATTGACAGAAAAATAGGTAGAGGACAGACAGACGCACAAG
This sequence comes from Peronia verruculata, assembly GCA_038406235.1. NCBI lineage: Eukaryota > Metazoa > Mollusca > Gastropoda > Systellommatophora > Onchidiidae > Peronia > Peronia verruculata. The sequence continues at coordinate 11,026 of JBCAUA010067910.1, forward strand.
GTAGATAGATAGGTGGATAGATAGATAGATAGATAGATAGATAGATAGATAGATAGATAGATAGATAGATAGATAGATAGATA
>JBCAUA010067921.1:0-11108 GCA_038406235.1 Peronia verruculata
CTTTAAAATGCTGTTTTCTCGAAAAGTGCTTTTACGCGGTTGTCAACTTCAAAATGTCATAACTTGCTCAAAAATTTTAATTTTGTCATGAAATAAAAGGCAAAATGTTCAGAAATGGCTTCTGTTTCATTATCTATGTCTAACTTAATTTTTGTTTTTTCCGACATATACCGGGTTTTCTCAGGCACGCTCACATATATCTTAAGACCCTTCTGTTCTTGATTAGTGTGTTTATATAGGATAATGTAGTATATCCAAGAGCATGTCCTACTGAAAAACAATAAATTCTCCATTTCTGAAGAAAGAAAAACATCTTTGTGCTACAGATTTGTTCATTGAGGACATGGTAAAGAAACAAATAAAAAGTTTTTCACCTATGTAATGATAATGGTGGCTGTCTTCATTTTCTGTCAGTCATCATTTGCGTGCCTACGACTTTTATGTTTTTATGTTAACTATCCTGAAACTTAGCATGAAGCAACTTAGGACATACATATACATCTTCGTTTAGGACTTTCAAATTTATTCCTGTCTCCAGCTGACTAACAATTGATTACCTTTTCAGTATTCAATTATCATGAATTTTTCTTATTTAAATAGCAGTAAAAGAAAAATAGGTAAAGATGCTAGTTTTGTTGTTTACAAATGTTTGTCATATGTTGACCAATAGCACTGCAAGTTTAACACTATTCAAAAACAAGTGGGAAAAAAATATTTTGTGCAGAATTTTTTTTTTTTTTTTTAGAAAACCAGTGTAAAAAAATTCCTCAATTTGAAACCTTAAAATTGAAAGAAAAACATGAAAAGATTCTTCTCACTTTCTTGACTTATGATGAGACATTGATATCCCATATACAAATGAATAAGGAAGCAAAATTGAATGTATTTCATTTTGACCTAAAAACTGAAATGTTTTATATTTATTTGCCTGCATAACACAATAGTTTAAATCAGCTGTAGTCTCATTACTTTAAAAAAAAGAGGAAAAGTGAAAAATGGTCAGTATGGGTTCTGTCGTGCAATGTTCAAGAGAAGCTTATGTTGCCTTTTACATGTAAGTTCTTTTGATATTGAATTTTTCATTTATGATAATCTGACACTTGTAGTGATCTAAATTTCATGAAATCTTTTTCTGTCATTTTGCATGGTCATCTTCACTCTTGAAATATACTTCAGGTCATAGAACAATTTCTGAGACCAAAATGAATTTTGCACATACTAGTGAAAAATAATGTCGTGCTTTCGTTGCACATCATGAAGTTGAGGTAAAATTGTCTTTTTCAGGATATCAATGGAGCCAAGAATTGTGTGGAATATTGTCAGGTAAGGAGATTTAGATAAGGACACTTTGTTTTTTACTTAAATGCAGACCTGCCCAACCTCCGGCAGTGTGCAGGTTCCTTCTGCATTTCAAACCAGCTTTCTGCCTTCCTTGACAGACAAAATTTCCCACATTTAAAATATGTTGACATTTCGCAATATATTTAAATATTTAAATTTTATGCTTTGACCCTATTTCAAATGCATCCGGAATAATTTAACTCAGGCACATTAAAAATAATGCTTTTACTGTAGCAGTGGTCCTGTCTGTTGCCTTCACTAAAGCCTGTGTCTGCAGACCTACAGTTCAATGCATGGTGTCTTTTGTGTCATGTAGTGTTTTCGTATTGTACCTCGGATATACCATCTGTATTCTTAAGTGGTTGCTCATTTGCTTGTCATCACGTGGATCTATGCATAGCCAAGCTTGTTTGCCCCTTCAATATCTTTCTGTTGTAATTTACATAAGACAAGGACAAAAAGACAATCTTGTTTACTTTATACTGTACTGGAAGTCCACAGGAATTAGTTAAAGCTCTCAATGGATTTTATTGGCTGTCCCCAGTTGTATTTTTTTTTTACCTCTGTACAAATAATTTTGAACTCTTAAAAATGGCTTACATATTAGGTTTACCCAAAAAGAATGGCACTTGTGGATCTAACTACATGATTTAATTAACTTCATTTTTAGAAAAATTTTATACAGACCTGCCTTTGTTATGTACCTGATGCTTGGAATCTTCTGCATGCGGAGTCACTTACCCTCCTCCCTAACATAGTAATAAACAGAATTATCTGCTTTGGAAGGTTTTCAATACTTTAGTCTGCATTGAATTAACTTTGTACTTTGGCTCCTTCATGGGTAGAGTATCAGCATAGCTTACTACATGAATATGTCAATCATTTGCTGTAGAGATTGATACAGCCGAGTCTGCTTAAATTGAATTTACCAGGACTATCCTCATGGGTTCGATTTATGAGAGTTCGTCTTCTTTTTTTTTTTTCATAAGGGCAACAACTCCTGAAAAAAAAAGCTGAGGATGCTGACGCTTTTTCCACACGTTCCCAATGTTTTAATATCGTCATGTGTATTTGGGGGAATGCCATACTTTTCAATAATGGCCTTCTTGGACATCACATTTCTATTTCCTGCAGTATTTTCATGTTCGACTCAATGGAAAGAGCTGGATTAGAGGAAGCCATCACATAGATCTAGTCTATAAAATAACGCTAGTCAACAGCGGGCGAAAGAGCAGGATGTAAATACTGACTAGGCTATACTGCCATGCAGTGATTGTAACACGGGCGCTAGGCGCAACGCCTCGGGTTGTCTACACACGAAGCATCTGACTAGTAATAGTACTGTACATGCACGTGTTTGACCGTATCTACCTTTACAACAGTATAAGCCTCTGCAATGATGCTTGATAATCGATTGGCATCGCTGCTCCTCGTACACTGTCCTATGATTTTGCTATGCTGTGATATTTGACATAATGTATGGATCTGGTTGTATCATGGATAGGATATTGTGAATTTTTTTTCCCCCCTTTGCTCTTTTTTGATTACAGCTTGCTTTTAACAAGGGAGCAAAGAAGTGGGCAGATCTGCATAATTATGGCTTTACATTATTAATGATATTACTACACGTGGCCTCTTAGGTGGATTGAAAGTTTACACAACTCACCTTACTACAGCTTGTTGATTGTTGTTGTTGAAATGTGTCTCTGTGAGATAAGAACAGCTTTCTTTATTTTGTCTGTGTGTTGTAATTAGGTTCAATGTTCCTGACCGTTCTTGATTTATAACTTCGTCAATAATTCTGAACTCCTTTCAGAGATATGTGAATTTCCACATCGAGGTATATTTTTGAACAGAACCTTTATTGCTATCTTATCCCATGCAAAATCATACGAGTGGCTCAAGTGTTAAAATTAGACTGACCAAAGTAAGAAAACAGCTGACCAGTCCGGAAGCTAAACTTATTCATCCGTATACACTGGGCCAATCACAGGCTTTGTGTCCCACATGCTGTGAAACAGAAATGGTTACAGGGTAATCAATGTGTGCTTCCATAATACAGTTACACATCCCCCATCACTCTCTCTCTCTCTCCTGGTTTACCTCTTCCCTCTATCCTCTCTCCATTTTACTGCACACCTATTTGCTTTGCGTTTGTATTGGATAGACAGTCTGATGTGAAATTATGCCATAAGTATTCAGGTCTGGCTTGGCACCAGGCTCTAAAATTGATTTTTTGTTTAAGAGGGAGTTTTTGAGCATTTAAAATATGGTGAAAAAAAAATTGGGGTTTCGCAGCAGAGGCAGCTTGTAGGCGATGGGTTCTCAGATGGAAACCACTGTACAAGGAATGTTAATTAATATGCTACCAATCTGGGGAAATATATCATCTTAGAGATGGGCAGTCTTTTTAGTATTGAACATTTTCTGAATTAGAAGGCTGCCATCTTTGACTTATTGTGTATGTTATTAGATTATGACAGTAACCATCACATTCTAAAATTTTAGCTGTGTTTTTTATTTAATACCTCGGGATATTCATTAATTATATTTATTCTTCAGGGTAACTCTATCTATGTTGCTGGCCAACCTGCATTTTTCAATTTCTCACTGAGCCAGAAAATTCAGAGACCTGGGTGAGTGATATCTGCTAAAATCAACAATTACTATGCATGTTAGGTTATGAAGAGCTTTACGCTAATACTATAATTTCAGATGATAAAGTAAGTCACAAGTCCTCCCAGAAAGAAATGTAAAATTGATCTCAACATGTATTTGTGTCTGTAGGCATAAACAGGTCATGTTAATTTTGTTAATCATTTTGTTAATCTTTCATTGCAGTTGCCTTTGTACTAAAACCTTTTGATCCAATGTGGCTAGTGATGACACTACTTCATTCAGAGTTAGCATGAGTTTAATGTTTCTCATTGTTCATTTATCCTTTTGAATTTTGTTGTTCATTTTCAATAACAGGGAAGGTGAAGACGCAAGACCTCCAAATCACATCTTACTGTTCACAGTGCTAAACCCACAATATCCCATCACAGTGGTAAGTGTAAAGCCTAACTCCCTTGAATATGAGCAGTTTATAGATTTAAACTCTCCGAGTCTAGCAGTTTTCGAGGGTTGAACAAATATATGTAACATACTATTGTATATCCATGAATTGAACTGCGTCCAAGGGTTGCATTCCCTGTTTCAAAATGGTCTTTTCAGCTATTGTAACAGCGGTAATACAGGTTTTCCATTCCAGGCAAATTTGATATTACCCATTTGATAGAGTGAATTTATTTTCCAAAAAGACTAAATTTTCATGTATGTAGGAATTTTACCTATCAGTACTTATACTGTTTTACAAGTTACGTATTTTGTGTCAACTTAAGAGTTCTCTTAACCCAGTTCCATCACAAAAATCATTACTACATCCATCAAACATTTCAAACTGCATTTTTCATTCCCCAGTTTGAAATGTTATAGTTTCACTGGTGCAAGTGCTAATACTGTTCAACAAGTGTGGTTTACTTAGGTGGTTTTTTGTAAAAAAAACCTTCGGTGGTGGGCGACAGTAGTGAAATGTTACTTGCAGAAAATAATCACTGTCTCCTGAGGTAGTTTCTGCATTGCTTTTTTTTTTTTCAGTGTAATAAAGGAGCAATACTTTGTGCCATAGTGGTTTGCGGGATTAGACTCATATGAATGACTTTTGTGCAATTAGAATCAATTATTAGAAAGGAAACCTGTTACTAGGCAGTTCAATGAAAAAATCAAATTGCTTGGAACTCAACAAAACTGGGCATAAAAGACAGGTATTGGCCTCTTGATAAACATGCTTTTTAAATTTTCTCAATATCTTGATTAGTTCAAGAGTTATGGTTTTTTCTGAATTAATTTCGGCCTAAATTCTTACCATTTTTTCCACTGAATTCTGTGCCCAAGTTTTGAAGCCTTCGGAGAAAGTCAGTTTCTCATCTAATATTGTACGTATTATACATTAGTCTTTTAGATATGACCTGTTCTACACTTCTAAGTTTAGAAAACCTCTAAAAACCTTTAATAATTAATCCATTTTGAGGGCTGAATACAATTTTTAACCACTTTCCAATTCACAGTTATAAAATAAAGCAACAATCTCAGACAAAAATGTCCATTGTTTAGCTGGTAATTAACAGATTTACATGTATAATATATCAAATTGTAGGAAATCTTGTCAGTTATACAGCAAGACACAGAAAACAACAATTTAAACTGAAATGATGAGTATTTATTCCACAAAAATGAAAATTTTGTGACCCAACTGACGATGCCGGATAAAAACACCCATTTCTATTTTTATAATCAAAGGATTTACATGTATAATACATCAAATTGTTGGAAATCTTATCTAGCATTCAAAAAGATACAGGAAATAACAATTTAAACACATAACTGGCATTTATTGTGCACTAAACATGAATTTTGGAAATTCTATGACCCAATTTGCCAAATAACAACAGCTACCGGTATATGAACAGCAGTCTTTAAAAAAAAAATTCTTAAAAACACAGAAAAATACAAGAAAATAAACTAGCAAACAACAGCAACAACAAACAAACAAACAAACAAACAAAAAGGATCAATAATAGCCTACTTAATTCTTAGCATGACAACAGTAGGCAACTAAATCTAGAGAGTAGTTCATGTTTGCTAGTATTTCCAACACCTGAAAAAAAAGACAAAGTTTGTGAACCAAGACAGAAATAAATCACGCTTTATATTAAAAGGCTCAGGTAAAACTGCTGAAAACTAGACCTATAATTATATCTAGATCTAGTAATAGTAATAATCGTATATAATTCATACTTTTTTTCAATAACGTGAATCTAAAGTGAAATGTATAGATCTAGCAAACAGTATCAAAACCATACTAGATCTAAAGAGAGATGTGACTGGGGTTAATGAATCCATTCATTGACAGCAAGACAGAATAGAGAGACGTGGTTTGGGTGTTATGCCTGAGCCTTAGCCTAGTAACTTCGTAAACAAAACATAGGGATCCATCAGTGTGTCTCAAACTCGCCATTTAACTGTCTGGCACTCATCGTATCCCACACACACACAAAAATCCTCTTATTATAATACAAATATTATTATCATATACAAAAACAATTTCTAACATTAAACAGCACAAAATAATGCCAGAAATGACCTTTAGCTAAAACTAGGTCAACAGCGTGTGACGCCACGGCCTGCTGTGCCAGGCCGAGCGGTTTCTGTGCACTCAGTGAAGCCCATACCTTTTGGGGGAAAGCACCATAGCGTTTTGGAAGCATCAAAAGCAACCATTTGAAAACCAAACATGCAAAAAATGCATGATCTATCTGTTAAACAAGTTTCATAAATATTAATTCACAGGTTTTTATTAAACAGGTAAGCAAAAGTTACCTCAATTTCAATGTCAAATATCTCCGGTTCTACCGCAGCGATTCTCACACGGAGGCCGCCATTTTAAAGAGTCTTCATTTCCCTTTAAAAAGATGTATCGGAAGTGGTACAGCGACTTTGAAAACGAAACAAAACCGCGAGTTGTTCGGACCCACCAAACCGAGGGTCGCCATGGCCGGTCACAAAACCCAACGGGGGCTCTCGCGGCGGATTCACGTTGGGCCGAGCGGCTTCACTAAACTGCCTAGTGACATGAAGTACTCACGAACTATGAAAAAAGAAAAAAAAAAGACTCACAAAGCAATTTTTAGGCAAGACAAACATTTATATGATGAGAAATAACACTTTTGTTTACTTTTTGTATTTAGTTCTTGGCCTCAAAACTCACAACTTATGGCTGGTGAAACTGAAAGAAACAGTTCGAGTTCTCATTCAGACACAAATGCACGTTACATTTCATACATTTCACGCGAGAAAACCCGACGAATCCTAGTATTTTACACCTGCCTTTGCCATCGACAGAAAGAGGAAAATGGCCAACATTATCTGTTCTCATTGTAATTTTGGGAACTGGGGCTGCTGGGCCTCGTTTTTTCTTGTTCTGAATGAGAGGTTCCATTTCTAGTGATGGTCCTCCATGTTTCTTTGTTCCAACTGAATTCTCTTTGGTGAGACATTCAGCCACATTCAATTTGACGTCAAGTCTCCTCTTTTTGTCAATACTTTGACATGCACAATCTAATGTATACAACAGTCAGGGCTGCACCGCAGACATATTCATGAAATGGAAGAACAATCTATGGTACCATCTTTTGGACTTATGAAATGTAGAGGGCCATGAGGACATCTAAAAGGTCCACCTCCCATAAATTCATTGTACAGGATGATAATGGATGTGCAAGGGACTGCAATGTCTTTTTTTGCTCTTCTTATTCCATCTTTTCAGTTCCTTCATTGGCTGAATGGCTGCAAATGTACTCAGCAGTGTAACGCCTTTATTGTCCATCCATTTGATTGCATTCAAGCCAATGTCATTATATGTTGTGACTTGAGAGTGGTTTTGCCTCTTCCTCCTTTTTTCAGTTCCTTGTCTGCTGGCATGCCGCAGCCTTTCATCCTGTTTGCCTTGACAGTTCCTAAGCATGCAATGCCTTGTTTCCAAGGTGTGACCTGGAGATCAATAGAAGTGAACCAGTTATCAGTTTAAACTGTGTGCCATACACCTCTGGGAACATTCTGTAACAATCGCAGAACAATATTTCCAGAGGCTCCTGTGCCTGGGTGATTGGGGCATGGTTGAATGGTTCCTGTATATACCTCAAAATCATGTATGAGACCATTTGTTCCACTCATCACAAAGATTTTGTAACCCCATTTTTTCGTTGTTTTTTTTTTGGGGGGGGGGGGGGGAGGGGGTTGTCTTGTTTAATGCTTGACTTCCCTTTGAATGGCACAATCTGCTCATCTACACTCAGATTTTCAGACATTACAACTTTTGTAGCTTTACTTTGAAATGCATCTAGTACTGGCCTTATTTTGTAAAGTTTGTCTGGACAGGATCTGGTTGAGTTGCATTTTGCATTATCATTGCAATGTAATTTGCCTTTGATTTCTTCAAGCGCTTCATAGGCATAATATCTGCAACGTTGTCATAACGTGTTGCAGGAGTCCAATACATTCTGTGTCTTGGCATTTTTACAATGATCATAGTAAATATAATGCAAAGAAACTGTTCTGTTCTTATTCTTTTTTTGGGTCTACTTGAACACTATATTTATTTGACTCATTTACTAGTGTGTGTAACAAATCATCATCAATGATGTCCCTAAAATACTGCATTGGCTGCCTTGGTGCTGCCTCTTCTCGTCGTTGTCCCTGAAAGGGCGGCATCTCTGGTACGTGTACAATATTTTCTTTCTGGCGCCACACAAGGTTTTTTTTTTTTTCGATGTACTGGTGCTGCTTGATGGTCCTGGGGCATCAGTCATGGACCGGTCAGTCTCTTCAGAGTCCTCAGTCTCAGAGCCTGCAAATATAATAATTATACAACAATGACATTTCATTTATAAATTTTCTTTCTTCTGAAAATGAAAAGTGAACACAGGAATTCACATTATGACATTTGAAATAACATTATATATATCTTCACTGTGAATTGCAAGCTTACAGCATAGACTAAGATGAAGAATAACACAAACTAGCAACAGATGCCTAATTGTCAACTTTTGTAAAGGGTTGCTAGTCAGATTTCTTCTCTGTGTAGAATGCTCTTATTACTCTAATAAACCATGGCAGGCTGTCGAATAGTACTCATAAAATAACCAACAAATAAGAAAACATAAAATTTACCAACACATGCAACTCCAAAATATCTGTACTTGTATAGTTTGTTGTCAAAACTTACTTGTATTCTCAGATTCATCTTCACTGTCATAATCAATGTCATTTGCGTCACTCAGCTCATTTTCCGGCAGCTCACTGTCATCTGATTCTTTAGGAATACATCTCAAATGCACTTGTCTTGTCCCCTTCCCATAGAACCTGGATGGGTCCATGTTGACGTTGGTGGTGTGCCAGTGGTAGATCTATAACTGGAGAGGGAAAAATGCGCAAAAATATCAAATTCTGACATCAGTGTAACCTAAACCTATTTAATGCAACATTAAGCTTTATTGCAATATACGACAAATGTTCTCCATTCCATATTCTTTTTGATTTGCCCTAAACCAAGACACCAATGTACTACGTTGCCATTTGGCAACATCGGCTTGAGTGAGTGAGCTCAACCTTCTAAACCTTATGTTGCCATTTGGCAACACTCTCAGATCGAACAATAAACTGGGTATAATATCAATAATTTATTACAGAAATAGTCCCAAGTCCGGGTAACAGCCTTTTATCACAAATACTATATTCTGTACGTAGATTTCAAGACAATTTAGTTGAATTCAAGCTAAAAATTCTGTAATGAGCGTCAACATTGCACAGCCATTGTGGATCTAGCAGGCTTCAGAAAGGACTTGTAAAACTTCTTCACTGAGGAGCTGGTGTGTTTCCTGTCCCATGGCAAGTTATATCAAGGGACTTAACCCAAGAAAATGATAATTTTGGTCAGCCCAGGTTCATAAGGCTTGCCATTTGGCAACAAGGTATTCTTTATGCTTATTGGGCTACGCTACGCCACTTAATTACAATTTTTGGGGCTTTAACTCATTCTGTTTCAAAAAAATTTAAGTCTGAAATACATTTTACCGTTGATATTATAGAAGAATAAAATTCTGTGACAAAAAAAAAATAACATTAAAAATTCATTCACTTTTGAAAAACACGTAATTTCTCTGGTCGTTTCAGTTTGACGAATGCCTGATTTCGTAGTGTCCCGTAAAGAAGGTAAAGGGCGACTATACAACTGTCATTTCTTAAACTTTGAAAATCTTAAGTTAAACATTAAATTAGCATTGTAAAAGTAAGAGTGAACGCACGGGTGGGGGGGGGGGGAGTAAGAAATATCATGTATCGCGTTCTTTCTATTAGTCAACGACTGAACTGAATAGAGCTCAGACTGATCGTCTGCTGCTGGCTGCAGTGAGTTTTCTTTTCACCCAGCTAGGTTACTTCCCTTTGCCAAGTACAAGAACGAAAAAAAATAACTTTTTCTCTTGTTATTTGAAACACAAAATGCGATAAATTTTGAGTAAAAAAAAAAACAATTATCACACTAGGACAAAAAACATTTTCATTAGGTGGTGAATTCTTCAGAATGTCGTGTTTCTTGTATTTCACAAAACACGAGAAAAAGTGTTGTTTTACGAATACGAATACGAATACGAATAGTTTATTTGTCCACGAGAAATACATTTTGACCAGTGCAAAAGAACAATTGAAACAAAATATATGAAGAGTATACAACACAAAGATACCTTAAACAATTTCCATATGCATACCATTATATACCTCCATACCTATATATTCATTCACACGTATCGCACAGACACACGCACACACAGCCACATACACATTTTTCATTGCTTCTGCAATTCCTCTTGTTCTGGTCAAAGGGAAGTAACTTGGCTGAGGGTCAAACTGGCCCATTCACCACACTGCACAATCTGTCTCCAGGCTGACCGCTCGAGAGCTGTTGCTGGTCAGTTGTTGTGATCGGTGTTCGGATCAGACCAGTTTATATGTAACAAAACATGTCAAATGAAATTATTACAACCTACCTGCAGATAATCTTGTCTGTGAAAAATTATCATGGATAGCACATTTCATATACAAATCTGGACATAGATCGGCGGGGAGGGAGGCGGGGAGGGGGGGGGGGGACGCAGTGGCTCAAAGGGTAT
>JBCAUA010067932.1:0-41700 GCA_038406235.1 Peronia verruculata
ATCTATCTATCTATCTATCTATCTATCTATCTATCTGTCTGTCTGTCTGTCTGTCTGTCTGTCTGTCTGTCTATCTACCTGTCTGTCTGTCTGTCTATCTGCCTGTCTGTCTGTCTGTCTGCCCCCTACCTACCTGTCTATCTGCCTATTTGTCTGTCTATCTTCCTGTCTGACTGTTTTTCTGTCTGTCTGTCTGTCTCCCTACCTGTCTTTCTATCTTTATATTTATCTATCTAGTATTCAACCTAGATCTGTCTGCCTGTCATCCGTATCTGTCTTTCTGTCTGCCTGCCTGTGTATCTGTCGACCCCACCTGCATATTTATACGTTGAGTGTCATACGACTTTTGTATTTCCTTAGCTGATTCAGGTTTCTGTTTGTTTGTTTGTTTGTTTCGATTTTCATTTCCGTTCCGAGAAAAATTACACGTCAGCCAGAATGTAGATCGAATGTACTGAGAAATTGTAGGCGTACCTGTTCTTATCATAGGTCAATAGACACCCTTGGGTTGGCATGACCTGTGGACGCCACGCCTTCAGTTTGTAGCTCTTACGAATGTGACGGTCTGTCCGCCATCTTGTTCGTGCGCCATTTGTAGTTTTTAATTACTCGTGGAATGAATCGGAATAAAAAGCGAAACAATTCTCGAAGTTCGACCAAAATTATCCTCTATCATGGCTGTCATAGATATGTTTAAAAAATGTTTATGTATAAGAAGGTTTTAATGTTAGTGAATACACTTTGATTAGGTAAAACTCAATTCGTAAAACCGAAATGGATCGCATAGATATATATGTTATTTATTATAGCATTTCGGAAATGAAAGCAACTTTCGTTTGTTTTTTGGGATGGACGGACACAATCTTTTGTTGTTGTTGTTTTGTGTGTGTGTGTGTGTGTGTGTGTTTGTTTGTTTGTTTTTTGTTTTTGTTTGGTTGCTTTTTGTTTTGTTTTGTTTTGTTTTTTGTTTTTACCGAATCTTGCCTTGACGAGTTATTGTACCCTTTAAAATATGGTGAATCTTCGTTTAGTCTGTACGATCTGCCGAACTTTAGGACACTGGAGGCTTTTCGGTAATGTTGAATGTACCAAAATATGTGGTTCAATAGTTACAATCAGGAGCGATCCCTGGACCTTCTAAAGACACTTACACATTGATTTTTGCCATTTTCACATGGATGCAGAATTCTTTCTCTCTCTCTCTCTCTCTCTCTCTCTCTCTCTCTCTCTCTCTCTCTCATGTTTTTCGATTTTGTTCGTTCAACTTCCTTTAATGCTTTTCTCTCTCTCTCTCTCTCTCTCTCTCTCTCCTTTTTATGCTCCTTTTGTAGGTGGGTCCGCTTGCTCTGTTCTTTGCTTAGCGATATCTTGTACTTGTATGATAATTATATCTAGGCTTTTTATCATTTAGTCCATCGCCGTTATGTGATCCTTCAAAAACAAACAAACAAGCAAACAAAGGGGCTATACGCTAAGCCCCAGCTCTGAACAGGTAAGTCTTTTTTTCGGGCTACTGGATCTTCAAACTGAGCTTTTCTCTTCTTTCTTGTTGTTGTTGTTGTTGCTGCTGCTGTTGTTGTTGTTGCTATTGTTATCGTTGATTATGATGATGATCATGATGATGATTTGGTTGTTTTCCTGATCCACTGACATAAAGATGTTTGGAACTGACAATGCATGATTTATATGTCTGTGTTGGGACTATTTCACAATAGTTCGTTCAATATTGAAAGGGAACATAGAAATGTGGGTTAGTACAACCGAACCCCGAGATCTCCAATACCCTGTGCTGACATGTCTACGGTCATAATTCTTTTTTTTTTTTTTTATCCTTTACAATATTTTGTCCAGATAACAATTGTTATTGGATAGATTGTGCTGATACTCCTATCACTGCATTTGTATTTCATAAAATGCGCAGCCAAATACATATATGCTATCAAATTCTAATCTTCCGGCCAGGTCACAATCTCAGAGCTAGAAATAGATAGCATAGGTCCCTTTGTTTGAAAAAAAAAATATGTCATGTCAGGCGTAATACGGAACAGCATTTTCTGTAACATCATTGTAACGTGTGTATGTAACGCTATCGTAGGCACAACATACGTCAGCACTAAATTTAAGAACATCTACTGTAGATACTGGACTGCTCGTGTGCCATAAACACTGTCTCTGGTATCATTCTTGTCAAAGTAGCAGCTCTTTAGTGATAAACATTATGGAGATATGGTTTGGGCTGAGGGTTGGAAAAATACTCTATTTTCAACTGCATAAAAAGATCCGAAAGAGGCTACTGCCCTCTCTGCAACTCGAAAAAACGATCGTGTCACTCTGAACGTTTTTTTTTTTTTTTCTCATCTCTGTGGACTTTTTTCTTTGTCTCTGTGTGTCAGTCCATAGGACAAAAGACTCCTTATACTGGGAAGGGTTAGGGTACTTTATAGAAGCGGTAGAGCATAAATAGATGATCCCGACATATTGGAAAAGGCCGAAAGACCTGACATCAGTAACAGAAAAAGCCACACCAAAATGAAATACTTTGTTGACACAAACTGGGTGTATAATATGCATTGTCAACAGGTCCAAACTTGTTGTTGTTGTTGTTGTTGTTGTTGTTGTTGTTGTTGTTGTTGTTGTTGTTGTTGTTGTTATATGTTTTATCTACGTTGTTCTTTATTTATTTATTTTTCGAATTTGGTGAAGATAATATTATTCATGATGTTGATTGTGTCTTGAGATTGATGTTGTTATATGTCACATGGAAAGCATGTTAGTGTTGTGTCAGTCTGTGCAGTAACCTAATAAATGTGCTGAACAGACAGGATATATATGCATGTCATTGTTATCGAGTGTTACATATCTGGTATACATTGTCTATCCATCCATTTTACCATCCATCTATCCATCCATCCACCCATCCGTCCACTCATCCATCCATCCATCCATCCACTCACTCACCCATCCATCCATCCATCCACCCACCCACTCATCCACCCATCCATCCATCCATCCACCCATCCATCCGTCCACCCATCCATCCGTCCGTCCATCTATTTATCCATCCATTTAATTACAAAATTAGCCACTCGTCCAGTTGTTCACAAATCTACCACCTCATCTAATTCCATAAGTTAACCTATACATTACATATCATGTATAGGATCATTTCTTTATTTCTTCATGTCGATTTTTACTGCAGTCATTCATACGTCCATCCACCAGTTGATTTTCATACATTCGTTCATTTATGCATCCATCTACCATCCACCTAATATACATCTCATCCGTGCACCTAATAAATTCCATCCATCAATTCATCCATCCATTTAGCTGCTCCACCACGACTAGACCTAATTAATCTGCTCATTCGTGTATTCATTCATAGATTTATCCATCCAGTCATTGAGTGCTACTTCTCTGCCTAAATCCAGTCGTCTGTTAGAAGCAGCGTAGTGATCTGTACTCGAGTTTAAAAAAAAAAAAGAAAGAAAGAAAAGAACAGAAAAAAAATGAAATAAAATTTTATATCCATCCTATCTCTAACAATTATCAGGAAATCTTGTGTTTCTAGTCAGCCAGATTACTTCCCTAATGCTGCGCACATGTAGAAATCATTGTGAACAAAAAATGATAAATCAATAAACAATCAAAATAAATATATTAATAAAAAATAAATTGCTCATTTTATTTAAAATGTGAAAAGCAAGGCAAAAGAAACAAACATAAAACAAATACATAACTAAACTATAATAAACAAAGAAAAAAAAAAAAGGCATTATTAACAAAGGGTCATTAAAGTATGAACAAAGGGTCATTAAAGAGACGGATCTCTGGTGAGAACAAAGGACGTTTCATTACCTAATGAATTTTTCAGAATATTCTTTGGGCTGAGCTTATGTAAATTGAATCAACCAAAGCAATGAAATGTTTTAAAACAAATTTTTGTACGTTCTATAACACTGGGTGTTTGTATCTCGGTATTATAGTTTGCCAGGCGAAGAGAAGTAATCTGACTGTCAAAATAAATAAATGAACAAATAAAAAAATAAATAAAAATCGTATGTAATTTCGTATTTCAGAACGTATCCAGTTTTCAGCTATAACGAGCAGTTATAGGTCCCTAGTTATCATAAGTCTTTGCCCACATCCATGACCTAGCATTACCCTTTTCACCTTTTACTATGATCCATCTATCTATTTTTCATTTTTCTATTTATATCTGTTTATTACTTTAACTCCCGAATCAATTGGACAGTTTTACTAAGTAAATTTAATTCTATTTAATAGCACATCATTTTCAGTATCTTTCAGAATGGTAATTCATTAATTCATCATTTTTTCATGAGCATCCAGTTCAGTGTCAACCCGAAAGTTAATTCCTTGTTTCACGATTATTTCATTATTTCATCGTCATTTCATCGGCACCGATTTCAGTTTCAGCCTGACTATTAATTCTCTGACTCACTATAAATCTTCTTTGCCTTACTCATAAGCTGAAAAAAAAAAAAAAACATGACTTCATGGCCAATCTTCTATTTCCATAGTTTGCTTAAGTCTCAGTTGTTTTCACTGGATTATTTTCTTTCAATTTGCTTGCTTCGAGAGACTTCGTTTAGCCTATGTACTGTACTTGCGAAACTAAACTTTTTGCCATAGTACTTTAAATTTTTATTTTTATTATTATTATTATTTTTTACCAATTCATTCGTTTTCAGACATTTACGATTTTAATCTTGGCCTTCAAAAGAGTTTTGAAATATCCCTATTTGCTTTTTATTTTTTATTTATGAATTATTATCGAAGTCAAATTGATAATTTGTTTAATCAGCAGAATTCACTAAAATGAACGAAAAAAAAAAAGTATTTTGAACTTTCTTATTTATTTATTTATTTATTTATTTTTCCTCCTTGAGATTTCCCTGACCAAATGATTGAAAAATCATTTTAATATGTAAACGGCATAACTTTCTAAAATGTTAAAGAGTCTGTGTGGATTTTGAGATCTGTAGCAGCAATGCTCGGACCCTTACAAGTGAGCTTTGAGAAATCTGGGGTCATGAACCTGGAAAAGGAACCATCGGTGAAAGATTCTATTTTAGCTCGATGTGTTCAGCTTATTCAAAGAAGAAAATCTTAGTTCAACCAGGGTGACCTCCAAGAGTGTTTGCTCTTTTTAGCCAAATATAATGCCTGCAGAGATGTCAAATTTCCTACTGTAGCAGGATTTCCTACTTTTTGGCTGTCAGTAATTTTGGCCCCAAATCCGGTATCATTTACCATTAATATACTTCAGTTTTATGTGTTGCTAAAGAATATGCCAGGAACTTTTCCTACTTTTTCATGGAGACAGATTGACATCCCTGGTGTTGTTCTCACTGGTCCCCTTCTGTAAGCTGAGTATCAATGTCAGTAATGGATGAGCCTAAGTGCACTCATAACCAGTGCATCACTGGACAGGTGTTCCTGTGTACAGTTGTGCATGGTGTACACAGCTGTCAGCGTGTGTCTGTGACCAAGGACATCTGTTTGATTTTTTATCTGCTTTGCTGAACAACTGAAGAGTGCATCACATGTCATTAGCTTGTATCATTCTTAATCAGTGCTGACTTTGTATGTCTATTTATCTGTGGCTCATTTCTTTCTTTCTTTCTTTCTTTCTTTTTTTCTTTCTTTCTTTCTTTCTTTTTCTCTTTCTTTCTTTCTTTCCTTCTTTTTCTTTTATTCTTTCTTTTTTCTTTCCTTTCTTTCTCTCTTTCTTCATCCCTTCCTCCTTTATTCCCTTGCCCTCGTTCTTTCTTTTTCTCTCTCTCTCTTGTTCCTTCCTTTATTCTTTCTCTGCTGACCCATTGTTACACCCACTGTTTGTTTCCCCAGGATAGTGTTACTGGTGGCAGCTGTCAGTCTCATGACTCCAATTATATACAAAGGGGTAAGTGTCTTGTGTGCCTTACTGCCTACCACAGATCTGTACTGAAATCTTTTCACCTTCCCTAACTCAGCTATGTCATTTCACCCCTAATATATAAAGTAAAGACACATATTAGATCGTCCGCCTGGGGGTCACCGTGGCTATGTGGTTTGGCATCTTGCTTCATGGTTAAAACAACTCATGTCGGTAAGACTGTAGTCTGGATCAACTTGCGGTTCTTCCATCAGGGGATGGAGAACACAAAGATCGAAAACCCACATTTTTCAGTGACTCAGTAGTCCCCTGGCTTCCTGTGGGAAGGGAAGCCTGACACAAAGCCTTCTCAGATAATTGCGAATATATTTCAGAGGTCCCGTGTGAAGGGTGTGCATGTTAAAGAACTCTTGGCAATTCAAAATTGATAAAGAATAGGCAGAGTGCCAATGTCTGGACAAAGTTTTTAAATTCCAAATTTTTACCCACAAAAATCAGAGCAAAAACAGGCAGCTACTTAAAGCCGAAATAGTCATACTGTCATAGGATTAAAAAGCTTAAGAGAAACAGCAGGTTGTCTGCTCCTTTCATGGGGCTGGAACACTTCAGGGAGGAGCAAAAACAAACGATTTAACTGTTGCGATGATATGACTGGTAGGGTGGGGCTCCTAGCTCAGCCACTTTAGAAGATGCCATCCCCAAACCTAGCGTTACACCGAGGCGTACAGATGAGGATGGCGATGATATGAGTGGTACAGATTGACTGCCTATGGCTGTATAAACTTTTCTTAGCTTATGACATTGCACCCGCAATGTGCTGATCATTTTGGGATTTATTCCTTTCACTTTTTGCACAAAGAAATCATGGCAGCACTGGAAGTTGGCAGGCCTGATACCACAGCCTTTTGTCAGTCTTTATTGCCATTATGAATGTTAATGTTAGGGCTAGTGTTAATGTTAGGGCTAGGGTTATGGGCTCTATGACCTCAATAGTGCTACCAAAAAGAAAATGATGGAATGGTTGTTACCCAGTGTGCACATTAAATAAAAATTAATTGTGTATGGTTGTCTTCTTGACACAGAAAAGTCTGAGAAGATTTTGAATATGAAATGAGAAACATGCCTTCTCAGCCCAGAACAACAGGGACAGGTTTTTTTCAGGCACTGGTGACCAGGGTTCAAAGGGTTAAAGTACAGTACAATGTGTGGCCCATTTAACGATATTGTTAGTTCTTCCCCTCCCTTGATAACCCAAGCCCCTCTCTATTGTGCTGTGTTGTTTTCAAAGGTCCCATACCTCAATTACATGGCCCAGGAAGGTCCAAGCTTGGCAACTGAACTTTTCATCTGTGTAGATTGGCTCATAAATCTCATTACCATTTGCAACCTGGGAATATATTGATCTATCTAACAACGTAGCTAGCATGATTGAGAATAGTTATACAAAAGGTATCTGCTGTAGTATTGCTTTCCTGAAATATGCACAGGCACAGATGGATCGGTATTGATTAAAGGATTATCCAAATGTTGAGCTTTGTCTCACTTAATGTCTTTGCTATATTTTACATATTAAGTGATTTACTTTTTTGGGTCATGGTAGCAGTTGAGTAGGCAAAGGAATCGTCTGTTTTTCAGAGAACTGCAAGGTTGAAGATACAATATATGCATTGGCTTTATGTTTCTTCAGATACACACTTGTATCATAACCTTCTTCTTCTTCTTCATGTGCCAGGTCTGTTGCAGACATCAGCGATCATGGCCTTCCATTCCTCTCTGTTGTCAGTTCTCCAGATGAGTTCATTGTTGGGGGATTCTTTTTTTGTTGCGTAGCTATTCAGACTGTCTGTGTATTTGTGGGTTGTCTTCCTCTGCCTTTGGTTCCACAAATGTTTCCACATAATAGTTGTTTTTCCATTCCATCAGCTCTGTTTATGTGCCAAACACAGAAACATCTAGAGAAAAAGCCAGCAAGAAAGCTTAAAGCATGAGCTGAACTTATCAGAAATGAGTCAAATATGCTAGATCGGGCTCTTAGAAAAATTGTTACCTTTTCCCTATTTCGAACAAGTTTGGCATAATAACAATCTGTTGTAACTTAGCACTTGATCATGTCTTCCGAAAGAGAATGATGTGATTACATGGCTTGACAACTGTTCTTGCATTTGGAATCTCACCTTCCATTGTTCAAACACTTCTTTCACTGCTCTATTGACATACCAGGTACATCTAAATATGACTGGAGTTAGATGTTCGATTAACGTACAACATACGTCACTGCAAAACATGGTTTTACACTGTATGTCAATAGTGCATCTGACCCCAGTCATTATCTGACTTATCATTATGTTGTATGTCTATAGAGCAGTGCAAGGGGTTTCATCTCGACAGAAATGAAATCACATAATAGGCTCCTTTTGTGAAATTTTCTCAGCACCAGAGGAGGAAATACACATGGCAGTGAAATGGTGAAATATCCCTTGCTTGCCTTGCCTTGATCCCTTAGACATTAGTCCGTATGGGCACCTCTGTAATCTATACAACCAGTCTTCTTCATCCATCCTGGCACTCTGCTGATGTCCCTGCTGTATTTTTTCACAGAGAGTGACCTGGATGCATTACTTGTTTCTGTGTGTTTTGGCATTTTCATTAATATCATTTTTTTATGTCACTCACCTGTAAGGAGACGTATAGATTCATTATTTCAGATGAGCTCAAACGATTTGTTGTCTTTGTCTCACATCCTGTTTGTGTTTATGTTTCCCTTGCACAGAATCAGCTGATCATATTTATAGGCTTCCTGGTGTTTGAGACCTGTGTGGGCATCTTCTGGCCTTCTATGGGCACAATGAGAGGCAAATATGTGGCTGAAGAAAGTAAGTACAACTCTTACTTTATGTTTTCTCTTTATGATGATCTTCTGTGTATCAAACAATGTGGTAATTTGGTAATGCTACGTTTTTCAACCTCCTACGTGGTGGTTATCTCAAGGTGCAAACAACCTGACCATAGATCAGCGCAACGGGTCACGCTACTTTTCTGTGCTTCAAGATGAAATGTGGCATTTATACCGACTTAGAGTGTGAGAATTTGCTCTTACATTACATTTGCAGTAAATAAAGATAAAGCCATACTTCTCAGTGGTCTTGCTAAAAAAGAACAGTTTCAATTCATTTACTCAGTCTAAATATTATATCTGAACGATGGAAAAATTAGGGATTGTGTAAATTTTTCAGATATCCTGTAGATCACTGTGAGGGATGGACAATGTAAAACTGAAATTTCTTTTTTTTTTTCTTAACCCTCACTACTGTGGTCAGAATCACTGACACTTTGAGAGATCATTTCAACTTATTGATTCAAACAGTAACACCTTTATTAAAAGAAAATATAAGATCTCAGTTGTGGCACAGATGTTTGTGGTAAAGAGAACTTTCAAGGATCACTGGTTCTATCAAGTTGGGATGACAGTGTTAGCGCTCAAGGCTCTGGCATTGAAAGAGTTAAGAGTGGAACAGAGGAAGAAGAACTTCATAAGATTTTATTTCTTACATATATTTGGATTCACGATTTACTAGCAGCTTACTGATGTGTTTGTCATAAGCCCAGCATTTGATATCTGATGTTAATCAATGGACGGGTCAAATTAGACTAGACATTCTCATGAAACTATTCTTCCTGAAACTTTCCTTTGTTGCACAGTTGAGTGCTGTTTCACTTTTCAGCTTGAAGTTTTTGTTTTTTTTACCATACTCTTTTTCATTTGGGCTTTCTTTTCAGTAATTACATTTCATATATATCGAAGATTCTACATGGACAACTGCATTTACAAAGAAAAGCCTTTTAATAGTTTTGTCCTAGTTTTCTCTCTCATTATGAGATATTTAAGTTATTTTGTCAATTTCATATTCTGTACTGGATAAAGTGCAGGGTTGCAGCCCTTTTATGATTTTTTGTTATTTGCAGTAACCATAGTTTGCGAATATTATGGTCATTTTTATGGTAATGACTCAGTCTGCCCTGTTTGAGAACCACAGTCTCGAAGCTCTCATTACGTCACATAATTGTCACAGTCACTTTACCTTTGATCATAGACTTAAAGTGTTGCTCTAAGGACGATGCAAAAAGAAAGTTCAAGAAAATCACAGGCTGATTATGAATCTATGTCTCAGATGACTTAATTTTTCAACTTTCACATTTCTTAAAGTTTTATGAGAGGTTGATAGTCCTACAAATAAGAAGGTTTTTGTCGTAAGCTATCCTGATTTTTCATTTTCCTTTAATTCCAGCCAGAGCAACAACTATGAATATTTTCCGCGTTCCACTGAACATGATTGTGGTGGTCATCTTACTCCAGGTAGGTTATTTCACATGTATCGTAGATGACATCTTACTCCAGGTAGATCATTAGTGACTGCGGTCATCATTTTACTCCAGGTAGGTCACTTGTGACTGGGGTTATCATTTTAATCTAAGTAGGTCATTTGTGACTGTGGTTATCATTTTACTCCAGGTAGGTTATTAGTGACTGCGGTCATTATTTTACTTAAGTAAAATTGTACAAGGTGCTATGAACAAACATTTCTGGGCAGCATGCACAACTTGTTGGTAAAATATGACTAGGAAATCAGGAGAATTCACTGTCATTGAAGTAGAAGGAAATAACTAGACAATATCAGATGTGTTTCTTTCATTCACTTGTTGAATAACTTTCAACACTGGGTTTGAAATTTCTTTTTACTGAAAAATATACCTATCAGTGTGTACCTCATAGTGAATGAAGATTTTCTGTTTGTATTCCAGCACCTGGAGAGAGACACCATCTTCAAGTTCTGCGCATTTTTCCTCCTGATAGCCCTAGTCTGCCAACAGTGGCTGTACATGTAAGTACCTCTTGCACATTATTATATTGGTTATCTCCGGTGGGAACACTTGTTGCATGGCAGGATCCCCAGACTGGGTTCAGAAGTGGGACTTATTCTGTTTGGGCCTTTCCCCTGTCCTTTCTCTCTATTCTAGCCCCTAATAGCAGAACGTTCTCCTTCCCTAACCGTGAGTAAGATACCTTACCTTCTGAGTTTCATACTTTTTGTTAAGATTTTTATGTTGCTCTTGTTATTTGTTGTTGTTGTTGTGTTTTGCTTCCTTGCTGTTATCCAGCTCACAAATTGGCAGTATCTTCTAGCATCAGTGTTTGCATGTCATTGTCAAGATCAGTGATTGCCCATACGTGTGGACAGACATGTTGAGGGTAAAACAGATATGTTGCTTTTCTGTATTCCAATCTGTTAGGAAAAATGAGAAACCCCAAGATGGTGCTGGTTGGGGATGAGATTCTTGAACACAGTTATCTAGGATAATAGTTTGTTGAACACCAGTCTCATGTGTTTCTTAATCTTCTCTGAAATATCTATAAATTTTGTCGATTCAAAAGCTGTCGAATGCATTGTCTTAATATCAGGCACAAGAAATAATCATACAAAAATGTATATTATTTGAGCTTTATTCTGGCACTGTTAAAAATTAGTGAGTGGTAAACTAGTGAAAGAATTTTATGAGAGATTTTCATTCAATAATTTGATGGTTTGGGTTGTGAAATGAGTTCAGATTGTACCAACACCACGCTGTAAGAAGCATATGAAAATTTTACTACTATTTTTTTAACCAGGGTTTTCTGCTCATTTTTAACATAGAGCAACAATTGTCCGGGTTTTTATTTCTAACAGGACAGGTTTGCAGATACGTTTCTCAAATATGGGGGGTCATAAGAAGATTCAAACAGGAATAAACATTTTTATATGTTTTAGTGTTCTTATCTGATCCACCCATAGCCAAACTTAAGCTAGATCAAAATTGTAAGGAAGTGCAGGACTCGCCAGACAAATTTGCTAATTACAAATTGAAAGATATCAAAACTCCAGGCACCCAACTATCTGACCTTCACAAATCAACAAGAGCTATTATCACTGAGTTTCATCACAAACAAATTATGAGAAAGCGTTCATTACTCTGTTAACAAATCATTATTCCTGAACAATCTTTCTTTTTTTTTTTTTAAATTTAAAAGCCATAACTCATCAATTTAAAATCATGGCATGTGAGCTTGTTCTAGTTCACTAAGACCCCTGTGATGCTCAATACCAATAGAGGTAGATCTAGAGTCATCTTTGTTCGCATGGCAAAAGATGTTCCCTTGTAACTGTTTTGGCTGCGTGAAACAAATGCAGCTGATTTACTATACCATTGAAATAACTAATATCTTAGAGGCTAGCTGTTTTTGAATACTTAGCATTGAATTTTCAAAACATGTTTGCTTGTTGTGTTTTTGCCTGGTGCCTTGTAATTTTATTGTTGTTGTTGTTTTTTGTGTATCTCACTTCCTTGTTATGTGTTTGTGCTAAATGTGCAATTCATCCAGATGATAAAACTTTTTGAAAAAAAAAAAAAGAAAACAAAAGAGAGAAAGAGAGAGTCAAAATGACAGCTAGGACAGAGTTCAATAAAGATTTGACATGGCTACCTTTGCATTCAGGCAATGTCTTGTCCACGTTATGTGTTGTCTGCCATGCCATTTTGTGTATGTTTGTTAGTTATACAGAGGAATTTACAAAAGATCTAAATACATGCACTGTTTTTGCATCATCCTTAAGCAAAGCTGCACAGTATCATTGATAGTTAGAATGTAGAACACTGTCATATTAGCTGTGACGAGCAGAGAAGTTAATTTGCTGTGTATCAGCGAAGCTGATTTTGCAGTACTGTAAGCTGATTGATTTTCTGATTATCAGAATGTACAGTACTGAGTCATTTTAACTATGGCATAGTGTTTTATGTCTGGATAAGCACTGTCATATTTTTAGTGTTGTTCTCTATTACTGTGCATGGAAAGTCAGCACTGTCCTCCACCAAGCACTAGAATCCTCTCAAGAGGAAGCGAGAGAGCATTTGTAGTTCCCCATAAACTGAGCTATCTTCCGGGCTGCTCCTGTTTATTTGTTTATGTCTTTGCACTGCGTCAGAACTAATTATGCCCTAAAACGTCTTACTAGTCTAGTAAAAATAAGCGAAGGTTAGTTTGCAAATTGCTATTAATTTTGTTGTCTGTGGATACATTATAATTGTTTTTTTTTAAATTTTGTTTTGTGTTTTGTTTATGTGTTTTGTTTTGTTTTTTTTTTGCCTCTAGTGCGTCTGTTCTTGCTGTTTTGATACCCTCTCCCTTGCTGCTGCACATGGGTATCATTTTAGTTGAAATCCCTCTATGCCTTCTTCTATTTCAGTAAAGCAACTGAGCTAGCCACATCAAAAACAAAAACCCCTTTGGTAATGTCGCTGATGTGTTGTCTATCTGTGTGTGCGTCTGTGTGCGTGTGTCATATCTTCCTTGTCAGGCTGAGAATGTGCTGATGCTGACAGCCCTGTCAAATTTTCTCTTATTGTATTACATTAGTTTCAGAGAATTTATGGCCTGTTTCACTATTAAAATATAAAGCGGAATTGGAAATGAGACCACCCTATTGAAATTGAGGAGAATCAGACTCTGACACTGGATCTATGAAAACATATGCTGGTAGGGGTTACCATAACAAAATGGATTCATAAAGTAAAAACAGCAGTAGTTACCAAATAAGCATGCATTATTGGAGTTGCTTTTATGATCAGAACTTTGCTAGAGATATGTTGTAGCCTGCAAAGGCAGTCGAACTTTTACTGTGTACACAGCACTTGGACATACATGTTAAGCATGCATACATACAGGCATACTAACATATTCACATGTAGACATACACAGCTTGAAGGAGGTAAAAGTTAGAAAAGATATTGATGTCACAACAGATGCATTCAATTTCTGTATATTTTTTAACCCTTCAAGGTATTACATGTAAATTGACAACTGGTCTAGTACTTCTAAGCCACTGAATTGTTGGTGTCTTGAAATATATTAACCGCTATCTTGCAATGCCAAATTTGCAATCCTGTGCTAGGCGTCAGCAATATGGCGTGTTCGCCTCGCTCTGGCTACTGCTAACCTCCGCCTGCACTCAGTCTTGCCCACTGCGCATGAGCCAACTAAGCACCTACTCTCCGCTCCCCCACAGGCAATTGGATTTTTGTTCAGTGTAACTAATTGTTTCATGAACAAGGAGATTATATGTCTGATTTGGGCTCTCATCACTAGGTCCTCCACCATTGGTCAGGTTTTGATTCTATGTATAGACGTGAAATGCTGGTCAGTGATCAGAACAATAGATCAAAGGAGAATTGAGGGTTGTTGGTAATGGGCTGGCCTTGGATGTACCACCTACGTCTTCTCGCACATGAGAGATCACTTTTTGGCTACATCTCATACTGTTATTGGTTGTGAAGTGGTCAGTAATTTCAAATTCCTGAATTTCCGGACAGGCATACGGTCATAGTGCAGTACCAAAGGACTGGAGATGTAAAGACACCCCCCCCTCCCCCCCCTTTTTACCTGTTTGAAGAATGGAAATGTGAACAGCATTGAATAGTCATTTTTTTTAGTAGAAAACTTCTGTGTTTTGTTGATTCCATCCTTTGTTTTTTTTTTTTTTGGAATTGATGGAAGTAGACTGCAGACATATTTTTATTCTTTTTCTGTTTTTCTGAGTTGATGAGGGAATAAGCAACACAGCTCTAGCGTGGTGATCATGTCATGGAAGACAAGAACAAAAATAAACATGAGAGAGAGCATATGAGAGTTATTGGTATCATGGTGAAGATTTTTCATTTCCTTTTTATCAATTAAAAAAATTTATGTTCTACCTTTAATGGAAGTCGAGGTGTTGGCAATTAAAGACAGTTTAAGGGGCAATAAAAGGGATGACCTGTTGCTGCAGCTAAATTTAGTGAGAAAATGGTCGATCAGTTTTGTTAGTCCTTATTAATCCTCGTTAGGCCATACCATTATAGAACAATTTTTGGGCTTTTACTCAATCTATTTCAGCAAATTTAACCCAGAAATGCATTTTCTGATTGGTACAGAAGGGTTCTGTAGAGCCCAAAAACAACTGCATTAAAAATTCATTCACTTTTGAAAAGCTCATGATTTCTCCGGTTGCTTCAGTTTGATGAGCATCCGATTTCATCGTATGGTGTCTATGCATTTCTCTTCAGTTGCTCATATGTGTTCTTAGATCCAGTGGCAGTGAACTCTGACCCCATGTGACAGGCGCATGCATCATCACTCTCTCATTCTTCTTTGTCTGTCGGCCCTTCATGAGTGATCCATGTTGTATTTTCAGTGTCATGTGAATGTCTGTGTACAGTTGTGTGTATTACCAACTTCTCCTGCACTCTACCTCTGAAAGGCAGGCAGATTGACAAATTTTTTATTATATTCTTTTTTTATTCTATGTTTCCTCACAAACTAACATTCACTTTTTAATATGTGGTATTTTTGGGTGAGCTGACCACAGTGTAGTAGAAAGGATGATAACAAAAATTTCTCTGATATTTCCAGCTTATGACATACTTTCACAATTCTCCTTTTTTTGTGCATGTGTTCATACTTATAATAATTGTAGAATGGGATTATTGCAATTATTTTGTTGGAACCGAAACTAATCTAACAGTCCGTCAGAAAAAAATTTGTATTGAATTCATCACAAAGTTGGGACACTTTTTCAGTGGAATATCAAACTCTTTTCTCTTGGGATTTTCAGGCGACAGAAAATTCAGAAAATCATAGACAAAGATAAATGGCAGAGAACGCTACAGACATAAATAAACAAAATTCTTGTTGTCTTGCCAAATGACTTGTGAAATCAGAATTTATCCAAGTTCTGTAGAACAACAAAGCTATTGGATATATAATGTTGAACTATAACACTTAATTGTTGATTCAGGACTTGAACCCTCCACCGTATTAATCTGAAAGGTGCAGACAGAGAGTTGTTAGTCCGAAGCAAAGATAATCTAGATTGACCTATAGATCTTTGGTAGCATTTCAGATGGAGCTTCCATGCTTTGGTACTGGAAACATTTTAGCATTCTGGCATTTTCTTTTTTTTTTTTTCTGATTCGCGTTGGTATCGTTTTTATCATCTTATTTTTTTCCTCACATTCGTGGCTTCATCTATGCAATTGTTCCACTGAAATATACTCGCCAGAATAGTTCGACCAGATGTTCACTCTTCTAGTGATAGGATGATTACTTCCATGGAATTGTTCGAAAAAGCACGTATAGAAATACTGAGCATGGGAGAAAGTCTTGAACATTAGAGACACTCACAAAGCTATCTGTCCTTTTTGAGATATAGAGTCAAACAGCGAAGGGGAGAAACCCATCCATATTCAAATTTCAGGAATAATTGGAAGATGATCACATATTATCATTATTTTTTTTTTTTCCTTCTCCTTAATTTCATGTGTAATTTCATGTAAAAAGGTGTGAAATAGCGGCTAGGGAGTAAAGTGAAAGATGTCAATGTTACAAAAAAAAATCATTATTCTTTTGGAAAGACGCAGTAAAGATCTAGACTGTAACGAGTAGGGAGAATCAAACATTGATTGTTCATTGCCAATATCTGCCGATAGGTAGTTGAAGCAACAAAATATGTTCATATGAGTTCATGCCCAGGCTGGACAAGACTACTGGCCCATGGAAATTTACAGTCTTTTTGTCCAGGTTCTAGCTGGAAATTACTCCTTGCTGTTTAAATCTACAGTCTGTTACTTAAATCACTGGATAGAACTGCTCTCAGCTGATTGAAAAAGAAGTGAATGTGTCAGGCCCTAGGCTAGAAAATGTCAGGCCCTAGGCTAGAAAATATTTGCTTGTTCCTGGAATCTGGGATCTTTTTGTGAAACCCTAAGTCAGAAATAATTGTTTCTCCTTTGAACGCATAGTCTGTCTAGCCCAGCATTGCACTTCAGAATATTTAGAGGAATGCACCTTTTCTCAAACCAGAGGTGTTGAGTTTTAATTACAGTGTCTACAAAGAAATGGGGTACCCTGGTGGGCTTACATGGGGCTTGGATCTTCACAAACTCTATTAAAAATCCTTTTGCTTTGATTAAATGAGCCATGCACCACTGTATTTAAAAGGAGAGCTACAATGGTAGATTTCATGTAATGTGTTTATATACAGTATGACAGCATTGCAGGATCACTTCTGTTGTACTGAGGTTCATTTTTAGTGCTATAGTTTTCTTAGAATCTCAATCTAATAGCATTTTTATTTGGGCTTGGTCACTGTTTATTTTATTCTCTGTTCCCCTTCCCTTCACCAAATTCACATGTCATGACAGCCCAGAATGCAACCATTGCTTTATTGTTATCACTATTTTTCTGTTATTTATTTCTTTAATTCTGAGAACTAAATAGATTTACAAGAAATTTTGAAGATTGTTGGGGGTGGGTTATATAATATGTCTTGCGACCAGGGCAGTGAGTCGGAAGTCCCCCCAGGCAACGAAGATATATGCCTGTTTTTGGTCATTTTCAACTACTTTCCAACTAAGATACTAAATTTTTTTTCTTCACGAAACGTCAATTTAGCATTTTTTTTAATTTGAAAAAGAAATATTTTGGTATCATAGTCGTAAAATAGTGAAAAACAGTACAAAAAACGGTTGTGACCTGATCTCACTTGGCGCACCTTGCGACTCATTTGCCCTGGGCGCAAGACATATGTTATGTAAGACTTGGTACACAAACAGACACAGTTTTCTTAACAGAATAGATTCACTCCTGTCAGGACAGGAATTAAGTAATTTTTTTGTCTGCAGATGATTTACTGCTTCAAGTCCTTGCAAACTCAAAATATTTTGCTTGCAATAATGTGCAGAATATTACAGTGCAGGAACAATGATAAGAATTACAAATTACAGAGAAAGGCAAGCAGTAGATGACTGAAAGCATGAAAAAAAAAAAATCCATTCAAACAATGTGTGAACTATTCTTCAGGTCTGTTCCCAGAAGGTAGCGTTTTTTATCAGCATGTTGAGCACAGGAGGCAGAGAGGCTATTCAGTCAGGCTGAGAGAGCAAGGGTTTGAACTTTATTTCAGCATGGATTTGTTGTTCCTCACTGCCTGTATCAGTGGTGAGCATGGCACACTTTGACAGAGGTCTTGTCTACTGGCTCTGCATGCCAGCCTGCAAAGACTGTCTGGTTACATAACTGGTCCACTCTTGTATGCCTGCAGCACAAGTCTCTTCCAGCCCTGTTTTCAGATCTTGTTCAGATAAAAGAATCAATACTAGCATGTCTGCTCTGATCTGCACAAAATGTTATGGAGATGGCACTGATCTATTGGAAAGACTTGAGACTCAACTAAGGACCACTGTTTAGTACAACAGCATCCAACTGGGACAGATCAAAGACATTTGTACTGCAAATTCTTTGATGTCTGAGATGATGCTTTCCTTTCTTGGCTCAGTTGTAGCCTGGCATATAGACCTTCAGGATATCCTCACTCATGTTTCTATATTCTTGTGGTATCCCCCCCCCCCCCCACACACACACTTTATTCATTCTCAAGGATAGAAACTAGACAACCTTTATTTTTGGGTGTTAGATATACTGCCTTAAACAGTTTTAAATAATAAAAATTCGAATGATTGTGATTATATTTTTTTGAATATGTACCAAAGCTCAAAGATCGGGCTAGAAATATCAAACACATGATTATATCATTTGAGATATTTCTCTCAAATGGACATCTGTGTGGTCAAGTTTCTTAGGATCTAGACACAAGCTCAACACAAGCTGAAAGGCTTAAAAATTGTACTTTTTAATCCGTCTTCCTCTATTGTCCCTGAATGTCAAACTGTGGTGGACTGTTGGTTTCCATGGCTGTTAATATGTCATTGCATGTTCTTCTCTGTAGACTCAAGCATGGCTGTCGAGTTACGCTTTCCATTAGAACTAACCATTCATACAATAATCTTTTCCTCCCATGACGGTTAATCCAGCTAACATTTTGTTGCTGTTGTTTGTTTTTTATGTGTGTGTGAGCAAACTGCAAGAAAATTATCATTGACTATCTCTTATAGTATGTCCTATATATCAGCTGATAATGTCAATTGACCTGGTAGTGTTAGTTCTTTTTTTGAGAAAAGATAAGGTAAACAAAAACAAGATTATCAAACCAGTACAGCCTTTCCCATTGTTCAGTGTGACATGGGTTGGATTACATTTCCAACCTTACATTGACCATGTCAGCTGTCAGTCCAGTTTTTGTCTGTCTGTGTTGTGTCACACTTTCCTGCATGAAGTTGATAGTTCCAGACCAAGAATGTGGTCATGCCAATGCTGTTTCACCTGTTGCCTGTTATAACAACTTGAGATCATGTATGTCAGTTTTTAGTTTCTCGTCTCTGCAGGAATCATTACTTTATTTTCAGATAATGTAAAAGCTTACATGGGGCAATCGACATACACACCATCCTTTTTAACCTTTTGAACCCTAGTCACCAGTGCCTGAAAAACCTGTCCCTGGCCCTGTGGGCAGAGAACACACATTTCTCATTTCACGTTCAATATCTTTTGGAAACACAGCCTCAAACACAGCCATGGTTGTAGACATTTGTAATCACCGTTGTTTTAAAGGTGCCTGTATCAAAGCGACCTGTTAGATCTATTTTTAACTGTAGTAGGTCCGTAGGTCTGGAGTAAGTGCGTCAGGTCAGTCTACGGGGCTATAGGGAATATGACAATGGAAAGTCTGCCTGGGGTACCGGGCTGTGGGGTTCATTCGGTTAAACAATATATTGCCAGTGGGAATGCATTACGTGTAGTAGAATGTGTAGCTGTGTGATTTTTCTATACTTAGTTACGTACTGTATCTGGGACTGAATTGCTAGTGCTCTTTGTTTGAGGTGTAGCCAGGCAAACTCCTAACAGCTGTTTGGTTGTTGAGTGTTGTCATCTGTATCATGCTAGTCTTCAGTAGTTGTGAATTGATGTGACTGAAATTTCAGTAACTTGAACTTTTTTCTTTGTATGTTGTCAAATGACCCTAGACTCTTGATATAATATGTTAAGTACAATGTCATTATGGTTTTCTGTCAGATGAATTACATCCTTCTTGTCTACTCCTATCTCGTTAGTTTAATCTGTCTGTTAACATAATGATTTACATTGATTATCCCAATCTATATACACATTTTGATATCTTTTTATAACTCATAAACATGTTGTCCTCTCAGCATTACATTTTTTTGACATACACTTTGATCAGCCCTTTAATGCATAAGTGTACCACCCCAACACACATGCACACATTACACCAGTTCTCTTTTGTTATCATCTAATAACAGCTCGGGAATGGTTTTTTTTTTTTTTGTTGTTTTTTTTCTAAATATTTTTCCTAGAGAAATAGATCTTTCATATGACACTTAGTTCTGACTTTAATAGCAGAATATTTAAAGAATTACTCTTTTCTAATCTATCCATCATTGGACATAAGATTGTCGTTCAGTGTCAAATCCTGGTCTCATTTCATTCATTCATTCATTCATTCATTCATTCATTCATCGCTCCTGTGGACCATTTGTCCTTTGGGGCACCCTAGAAGATCTAACAACCAGCTTTCTCCATTCCTCCTTGTTCTCCACCTTTCTCAAGGTGTCCTAAAGTTCCAGTCTGATTTATTTTGTGCTAATTTAATTCAGGGCATTTGGAAACTCTGAATAGTGAACCCTACTGAATATTGTCTTTAACAAATGTATATTTTGTCATTCTGCACTGCCAAGTGGTATATGAATTATCCTATACTATGAAACTGCTATACCACATTACATATTGCTTTTGTATAGTTATGAGCTTTGTTAAGTATAAACAGTAAGTAAATAGTAAAAAAAATCTTCTGATCGGTAGAGGAAAAAAACAAATGAAAGTGTAAGACCAAAAAGTAGCTATCAGTATTTATTCTTACTCATGGATCTTTCCATGGAGGAAACCTAGTGCAAAAAGATGTTAGAAAGGGAGGAGGGTTCTACATCTTTGTCAAAGGCAAACAGTATTCAAAGAGAGAGTCACAAACTCTAAGAAAGTAGAATGTGAAGTTAAGGATTAGGAATGTACATTATCGATATGTCTAGTGAATACCCTGCAGTCTCAGTCCTAGGATTATAAAGCTTTGAGGAAAACACTGATCTGAAAACTGGAAAGACACACGAGCTTGCACATCCTTATTTCAACAACATCATTTCACAGCTTCTATTCATGACTTAGAGCCTCGCCATAATCCGTGCTTGAAGCAAAGGTAGTTATGTATAGTGTAATAAAGCATTGACTTTTATGGCTGACAGCTGGCTGGGCTAGCAAAGTCCCGTAGATGGGTCAAATAAGTGTAATCACTCTATCTGTGGCACCATATGGTTCACATAGGACAGAAAAGGTGCATAGAAAGAACATGTGAGACGTGACACGATGAAATCAGGCTCTCATCAAACTGAGCCGACTAGAGAAATCACGTGTTTTTCAACAAAGAATGAATTTTTAAGATATTTTTATTTCTTTACCAAACCCTCATCAATCTAAAAATGCATTTCAGAGTTCAGTTTACTGAAATAGATCAAGTAAAAGCCCAGAAGTTGTAATTCAGTGGCATGGCCTAACAAGGATCAATAAGGACTAACAAAAGTGATCCGCCATTTTCTCAATAAATTCAGCTGCAGCAACATTTCACTCACATCATCGTTAATTGCCAATATCTCAACTTTTACTTAAAGTAGAGCAATCATTTTTTTTTTTTCACACTGAAAGGGAAACGAATAATCTTTACTGTGATACCAATAACTCCATATGCTCAAAATTTGATGAGAGTTTGATTTCATTATGTCACATCTGCTATATCACACACAGTCACTCAAAATAAGACCTTTATAGATTTTCACCAAACTGGATTACATTGATTATATTATATTAAACCTCACTTTGCACATTGTCATGAGGTAAAAAATGTTTTCAGCTATCTTGTCTTTAGCCATATATATTGGATTTGAATATACCAGAGGTGACCTCACAGCAGTGCTAAAATGATGTGAAAAATTGGCAAAAAATTAATAGTTTAGTCCACGAATCTCAGTTTTTCACCTCACACTATCCAGATATACTTATCATCTGTTTATAAGAGCCATATTTTCTTATTCAAAGATGAATGTTCTGTTTTTTTAATGGAGATGAATGTTCTTTCAGTATCAGCCTACATTCATCACTTTCAGCCTTCAGGATTCTCAGTTTGAGTCTAGCAAATCTCAACTCCTTCAGATTAACTGCAGAACATGTTGCACTATGAGGTGAAATGAATCAGTGTCAGAAGAAGCTTGGTGAAAAAAGAATGTTGTCCAACTCACTATGGAGTCACAAAAGTTAACCTTCAATGCAATTATCCCACCACAGAGGAGTCAAAGTTCAATAATTTTTTTTTTGTTTTTGTGGTAGAGTACACTTATTTTTCTCCCTGTAAGCATTGATAACTCTGTCACATGTTGGTGTCACCAGATGCAGTGCTGGCTGTTGAAGTCAGTGACATTGACAGGATTATCCTCTGTTATCGTCAGTTTCATGCAGCTCTTTCATACCATCTGAGAGTAACAAGTGGTTTGCCATTGCTGTCTTGAGTTCTCATGCACTGATTGTATAGGTGCCCTGACCATTGCTTGTATAGAAATCTGCTCAAATACCCATATATATTAGAAACGTGACATCATGCCAGATACATGTTATATCGCTGCACAACATACATATATATAAATGAAATACAGTATTTAGATTGTGCAGCTGGTACTGTATGCGAACTGATCTATTTAGATAGCATGAGGGTGGCATCTTGCAAACTTCTTTTTTGCAGGTTAAGAAGACTATGGTGGAGGGGGGGGGGGGGGGCAGATTCTGATCAGGTTCCTGGAAGTATTTGTATCAGTAGTATCAAGGTGAAGTCAGTCAGCATAGCTAGTAGTGGGAGGAACTGATCTAACCTCAGAGGTTACCGAGAAGAGAGGGCGGGAGGCAAGGAAAGATGGTGGGAGAGGCTGAGTTATTATTGTCTTGTCCATACTAACATGACCATTTCTGACATTTACTACAGTGGTCCACAAACTCTGATATTAAGAAATCAAAGGAGCCAGGATTTTTATTTCTTAATATCAGAATTTCTTAATAACCAACAGAGACCGTAAAACAATGGGGACGACCCGTACGGTGATTCATAGTTACTATTAATTATTTCCCCTGATAAGCGTCTGCTTACAAGGTCTGCACATGCGTTTTGAACAGAAAAATTTCTAATATTAACAATTTTTTTTTCTAACAGTGAAATATTGAAACTGGTAGGCTACTGAACAATACGTTTTACTCTGTGCTGAAAACTTTAGTAATTTGCTGCAGTATGTAAGCCAAGCAATAAACGCGGTTTAAGTGATGGTCACTCCAAGAACATTGTCTGCAGGTACATGTATGAGATCTACAATATCACAGAATATTCCTTAACACAGTAAAAGATTACTCCTCGTCTTCCCCACCCAGCACACCTTGCCCATACCACTTTACTTTCTTCTGTGTAGACAAAGAAACACCGCCCCCACCCCAGGTTGACTTACCTGGGCCTAGCTTACTGCATAAGTATCACGCAAACGTCTCACAGTCAGAGCCGGCGGGCATTGTTGGGAGTGGATGAACAAATAGAGGCTGGTCGCTTGCTCAGTTTAACCATCTTCAGCATGCCAGCACGCGGTTTTACCCATCACTTCTGGGAAAATTATTTCTTTATAAGCGAGATCAGAGGGACTGGCATTTCGGAAATTCAGAGATTTTATTACAAGAAAGAATAAAGAAATAAAGCGGGATTTCATGCTCTTTTCTTTATTACCGAAATTTCGCAACATCGATTTTGTAATATCAAAGTTCCACTGTATAAGCATCTCCTCCCCTTACCCCTTTCCTCCAATAAAACATATCTCCCAATTAGTTTCCTTGAAACCCGATAGTAAGATGAGTGTAGTAACAATGTCACTATGGCATGAGTTCCTAAGAATTGAATGCTAGTACAACAATGTACAAGGGTAACCAAAAAATCCCCGGACACTAACATTGTATGTTTTATGGACCTCCCTGATTATGTGTCTTTTCGTAATATTTGATTTAATTGTCTGATATTCCTGGCATTTTCCTACCCCCGTTGATATCCTTGACATTTCTGATGTTAGATTTTTTAACTGGAAAGAAAGATTTCTCCATTAAGTTCTTTTCTTTTTCGTCATTCAATGTCATAGGACTTTCCATCCATCCTGTAAAACTTTCATTTCCTATACTCTTACACACTGTAGTATAATCATAACAGGTTGTATCAATATTGATTTGCTCATTAGCAAAAAAAAAAAAAAAATGAAGAACAGCAAATATATTAGCAGCTTCAGGGGAGTAAAGTTTTGCTTTGTGCAGCTGTTTTCTGCTGGTATTACCCTCTCCTCTGTTGCTCTGTGTACAAACTTCAAGCTGCTCACTAGCATGGGAAACTTTGAATCAAGCAATAAACGAACCAGCGTCTAATGCACGCACTTCTAAACTATGCACCTCTTGATGTAATAGAATCATAGGTGCTTTGTTGTTTGTTATGATGGGATCATAACTCATGATTGTTTATATGCTAGAATCTCTGTTTATCTATAAAGATGTACTTTCTCTATCTTACCTTATGTTTTTTCACCTTATGTGACCTAACTTTAGTTTTTCTTGCCTCACTCTACACCTTACGTTACTTTGCCAGAATTACCTTATCTCTTACCTTACCTTGCTTGGTCAAAATTATCCTATATCTTACCTTATCTTACCTTATCTTACCTTACCTTACCTTACCATACCTTAACTAATATAACCTAACTTTAGCTTATCTTGCCTTACTATGCATCTTGTGTTTCTTTGCCAAAATTATCTTATCTTTTACCTTACCCTATCTTACCTTACTTGACCTTATTTCCACCTTATTTTATCATACCTTACCTTACCTTACCCCACTTTATCCTACCTTACCTGATCATACCTTAACTTACTTTGCCTTACTCTGTCTTACTTTACTTTATCTTGCCTTATCTCACCTTGACAGTCGGTCTTACTTTACTTTACTTTATCTAGCCTTACTGTACCTTGCCTTATCATGAAATTTCATATGCTTATTTATATCTGAGATCCAAAAATTGTGCATATTATGTACTCTTTCTTTGTTGGTTAATGGATATGTTTCTTCTTGCTCTCTTTCCCCCTGGACCCTCCCTACAGACTGTATGAGCGCTTGGGCCACACCTCCAAGCTGAGCGCTCAGGCGACTACCCTGCGCACAGAGAGCATGGTGGAGGCGGACAGCGAAAAGCAACCACTGGATGATGAGGAGGAGATTGTGTGAACAGACGGGCAGAATTACACGGACGGACGACTAAAGGCAATGAAGGATGACAGGACATGACAAGTTCATCAATCCATTCCATTCCCATACTGTACCCAACCACTTCATTTGAATCGTATCATAACATAGTTTTTGTGTTCATTTTCTTCCCCATAGATATAAAACTTTCTACATGGGTGGAAAAATAAATTTCTACTTGAGTGATCAGTTCCTTTGGTAACCTTGGAAATTATTGTTTCTTTAAAAAAAAAATAAATACACTTCAGTTTTGTAACTTATTTCAAGAATATGGCATAGAAAAATTGAGGATAAAATGTTTTCTCCTTTTTTTTTTCTTCAGAAAAGCCATTTGGCATCTCTCTGTTTTTTTTTTTTTGTTGTTTTTTTTTTTTTTGATTTTGTGAGATTGTTTTGTATTTTCTTATGTTCTGTTTTTCAGAAATGGAAAATCAGCTTTATCAACTTCAAATTGATTTGTTT
The DNA here is from genome assembly GCA_038406235.1 of Peronia verruculata. Taxonomy (NCBI): domain Eukaryota; kingdom Metazoa; phylum Mollusca; class Gastropoda; order Systellommatophora; family Onchidiidae; genus Peronia; species Peronia verruculata. The sequence continues at coordinate 25,750 of JBCAUA010067932.1, forward strand.
ATTTCACCAGTTGTGCCAAAATCTCAGAATCCTTTGTAACAAAATGTGGTCAGAATTGTTTGCAAGAATCAGAACGAGCCTTTGTCCACATGCTCACTCCTTTGGTTTTGGTTGAAAACATTCTAAATATTCCATCGATAATCTGAGCTGTGATATATGCCATTGTGTTAGATGAAAGTTCCATCTTAGAAAATAGCTTTTAAAAAATGAAATAATTAATCAAGCCTAACTTAGCTTTCTATCTAACCCTAACAATGAATTAACACTGTAATAGTCATTTTCATCATATGTGCTTGACATCATAACTTAATTGTCTCAGCCAATGTTGCACCATTTGCTTTGATTATATTTAATTTTACATGAAGAATAGAAAAGCATCTGGTACCATGTCAGTTTTTTTTTTTTTTTTTTTTAAATGCTTCCAGCCATATTTATAGGACTAGCCATCTGCTACCTATTCCTTTACGAGTCGCAGGAAAAAGAACTAAAACACGTGATAAAAATGTGGTCTTAGTTTGGTTCTGTCAATACTACAATGTAGCTAACTAAGGTAATCTACAACTCCAGTTTTCTTAACACTGAAATCTGACCATTAAATGCTGTTTGCACCTTTCTGCACTTAAATGGTATAGTTCTATATTTTTATAGAACCCAGTTTCCTATCATAATAATCAATGCATCAGCTGTATTCATACTTGCATGTTATCCAAGACTTATAAATTGAGGTTGTGACTTGTGTTGTTATTCGATGTCAAAGATCAGATTTCATATGCCATATGCATGACTGCTTGTTTAACAGGGATGTCAAATCAAATTTCCTACTTAAGTAGGATTTCTTACTTTTTGGCTGTTAGTAATTTCTCTGTTGGTCCCAAATCTGGTATTATTTACCATTAACGGACTTCAGTTTTACGTGCTGCTAAAGAATATATCAGGAACTTTTCCTACTTTTTCATGTAGACAGATTGACATCCCTGGTTAAAGTTTGATATCCTATCATTAAGATATTATGAGTGTAAACAATCACTGACTATGCATTACAGTACTTCATAAGAAACGGGGAAAGAAGGTCTTCAAGGAGAATATGAAACAAAGAGATGATTATTTATCGAGAGCTCAGTTCTTTGTTATCCTGTCTCCATTTTGGGCGCTTTGGAGATATATATGTCATGTAAAAAAGGGATAGTAAATCTACCATTTGTCATTTCACGGATCACTTGCCCAAACAGGCGTATTTTGAAAATCATTTTGTCCTATCTCCTATGTACAAAAACAGTTTCTAAATACAACTCATCAATTTTCTCAAAATGTGAAAAATGGAGATAGGGCAAAAGAGAACTGAGCTTAAGTTATGTCAAACCTTGCCTGATCAGCTCTGATTTGTGCCATCAAAGCTCCAATATTTTGTTGTTTTGTTTGAGTGAATTTAGTTACCAATATATTCTGGGTGCGGGAACATTCAACGAGTTATTTAAGTTTTGTTGTGAATGAATATAACAGAGGGGAGATTTTTATCCAGTAACTTGTGTGGATTGGATGTGTAAATTACCTCAGAGGCAGCAGCATTTAAGAATCTTTTTGAATTTCAGTATGGACATATTTTTGGTGAAGCAACAAAGAATAACTTGAATGATTATGGAATAATAATCTAGATTAAAAAACATTCAGTAAGTTACATGAGTTTTGCATCTGCATGATTTCTACAGGAATAGTGAATGTATGTATATGTGAGGATATACAGTTTGTGGCTGATAATTTTGGTATCTAAATCTGTAGCCAAGCATACAAGTATAAACTTACATTCAGTAAATCACATGTGACTTGAATGATACTACACTAAAGAGAAACAGGAAGCAACATTCAGTGAATGAAATGACTCAAATAATGCTAAAGGGAGATAACTTTCATTAAATGAGATAATTCTATGACACCTAAGGGAGATAACAGGCATTCACCTATTATCACACTGAACAGTTTATGAAGGCTATTCTAGAAATATTTTCTTGTTGTTCTTGTTTTTTTCCTTGTCTTGCAGAATTTGTGAATTGGCACAAGTCAGTTCTGATCAGATAATGCTGGTGATGTGATCACAATATCACATGCATTGTATAATTTTTGTCCATAGTTTTCTTGTTATGCACTTTGTGATTAATTTTTATAAGAGTGTGTAATTTATCCTTAAAAAAAAAAAAAAATGAAATTTCTCCCACAACTGGGCAGTAAAGTTTCATTATTTTATTTGCTGTATGTTTGCTCATATCTTTTTTTTTATTGTTCCGTTTGTTGCTTTTGTCATGCTAATTTTGTAGCTAGATGGGGTTTGGCAGGTAAATGAAATGGAGAGTAAAAATTGACTCAGTCTTCATGGGATGGACAGTATTTGTGAAACAATTATCCCATATCATAGCTTGTGTTTTATGTCTGGTAAAACATGTTAAAAAAAAGGGGAAAAAATGTTTTTTCTGTGTCATACGCTTTGCCAGTAAACTAGCCACTCACGAATGGTACCATTTGGTGGACTGCCCATATCTCGCTTCGTTTCTCATATCATATTTTGCCCACAGTGTGTCCTGTTTGTGGCCCTGATTTCAATCCAAAATCATGATAAAATAGCCAATTTTTACCTGTTTTTGCAACCTTGCTATTTACTTCTAGTAATTAATTTTTCATGTTTATTTTTATAGTTGCGGAAACAAAAATTTAGGGGACCAGTAATATTCGTCAGACACCAAAAAAAGACAACCTTCACAAGGAGGTTGAAAGAGGAATATAGAACGTTATGGGAAAAGATACCCAGCCCAGTTCACATTGTCGATCTTTGCTCTAATATTTGCTTATGGGTCAAATGAACCATGGGCTTATCATTCAATTTTTTTTTAGAGTGCCCTGATGGTCCAGACTAAGTCATCCAATGTTGAAATTGCAACAATGCCGAAATTAGGTTTCAGAAAATGGGTTTCTTTACAAACCATAGAGAGCACAGTGGCTCAGTTACTTAAAACTTCAGTTGTCGTGGTCAGACTTAGAAGAAATCACATGTGGTCACATTGTCGTGTGTAATAGAAGTTTGTCTTCAGTGCATTTCTGATGGTTGACGTGAGTTTGCAGACAGAGCTTCTTTATGCATTTGTCTCAACAAAATTTATTTTCTGACTTTGATACTTTGTTCATTTGAATTTAAGTTTATTTCATGGTGTATATTTTTTTTGTATTTCTCTTCTTAAACTGGTTGTCCATATCATTTATGCTGTTAGTGGTTGCATGTATGCACTGTGTGTTTGTGTGTGCATGTGTTAGTTTGTGTGTATGCTATGGCAGCATGTGGTTATTTGCACATATTGTCTTATGTTTTGATTTGCTCAGTGTACATTCATGTATTTGTTAGAAGTTGTAACAAAACAAATGGGGTGATAGAGGAAGGATGCATAATCAATACCACAAACATATGTATATGTATCATAACATCTACAGGTTATCAACATTAAAATTTCTCAATTTATTGTTATTTCACTAATCATAATGTAGACCTAAACACACTTATTATCAACATTTAGTGTCTGCATGTTGGGATATTTCTTAGAATATTATTGTAGCTTGGCCTTAACTTGCTGGCCTCAGTCTTTATGTGCGACACTCCTGCTATACTCTCCAGAGACTTCCCTTTAAAGTAATCAAAACTTTTCTTTTGTCATGGTGTAAGCTACTTGTTGAAACAGAATTAGATGTGTTTCCAATCAGAGTGTCACTTACCAATGTTATGGACCAGTATGTGTCTCTTACCACAGATTTGAGTGGTACAAATGAGACGTAAATTAAGGGGTAGTTCGCATGATCAGTAAATCATGAGCTCAGTTCTCTGTCGCTTTATCTCCATTTTTCTCATTTTGAGAAAACTGATGTTTTATGTTTAGCAGCTGTTTTTGTACCTAGGAGATAGGACAAAATGATTTTCAAAATCTACCTCTTTGGGTAAGTTATCTGTGAAATAATTACATTATATGGTAGATTTACTGTCCCTCTTCCATAGGACATATATATCTCCAAATAGCCCATAAGTGGAGATAGAGCAACATAGAACTGAGCTGGCGAAATTATCAGCCCCATGTAGAATTACCAACTGTAATGTATTTGTGCATGAAATGTTTGCTCATACAGTTTTGTGATTTGAACATTTGAGCAAGCAGGCTTAATACAGAGGCCATTGCAAGTATCAGCTAATTTTATCAGGTTGAAGGTATTTGATACAGTAAGAACACCTGGACAGTTTATCATTCATTATATTGTCAAATAACAGACAATATAAGATATGAGCATGACATATATGGGAATGGTCAAGGTAGAATAAGATCAAATATGTCTTGCACCCAGAGCAAATGAGTCAGAAGTCGCTCCAGGCAATCGCCAGTTACAGCCGTTTTTAACTATTTTCCCACGCGGAAACCAGTTTTTTATTTCAGGTCTTGAAAGGTTGAAGTTGCCTTTCGTGGAAAACAAATAAAAAATTTTGGTATCTCAGTTTGGAAAATAGTTGAAACAGCTGTAACTTGAAATCTCCCCGATCGACTTCCGACCCACTTGCCGTGGACACGAGATATGTGACTCGATCATCAACTTGAGCACGTTGCTTTCATAAAGCACTGGTGCTATGTTTTATTGACTGGGTGCCCCACAAATCTAGAGGAGATGTGCTGTTTACAGCAGATGTACTTGCTCATATATGTACTTCAGTAGGACATGCATTGCGCTGTAGTCAGAAGACCTTCTTTAAGTTTGTAGCAGCTGCGACTTTGTTTTCATATCAGTTCTCAGAAATTTGTCTTAGCCAAGGGGCCAAAGCTGTGGGTGATCTTGAAAATCAGGATGGATGTTTGCAAGTGTATTATATATGCTGTGATAAACTTTGAGTAATAAATGATGCCATTTTTTTTTTTTTTTAAATTTGTCTCAAATCTTTGAGATGTACCATTCCATGTGTACAAATATATGCATGAATTGAGAAACTTAAGTATTTCAGTTTCATGTGATGTTTTTTTTTCCTGACAATATAGATGGTTGTCACAATGAAGAAGTTTTATATGCATTGATCCACGCGCAGCACTAGCACTGTGTTATTTCACATGGCATTTTCTACTGACATCTCTCTATTTGAGACGGGACACAATGAAATCAGGTTCTTGTCAAATTTTGATCATATGGAACTATTGTTATCACTAATAAAATCACATGTATTCATTTCCCTTTCTGTGTATAAAAAGATGTTTTCCTCTGCCTTAAGTAGAAGTTGAAATATTGGCACGCAAAGACAGCGGGGATGATTTGTTTGCTGCAACTAGTAAGTGAGAAAATGGTGGATGATTTTTGATAATCCTTATTAATCCTTTTTAGGCCATGCCAGTAATTTACAATTTTTGGGCTTTTATTCAATTTGTTATGTAATTTCAGGAAATTAAACTAAAGTGCAAATTTTAAATTGATATAGAAGGGCTTTTGTGAGAACAAAAAAAATCGTGAAATATTCCCTCACTATTGAAAAACTCATGATTTCTCCGGTCGCCTCAGTTTAACCAGCGTCTAATTTCATCGTGTCACGTCTCATTTGTGGGTTGCATTTGAACCACCCATGGCTGTTGTACTTAGAAAACTTAGAGTATTTTACCTAGCACCTCAAAGATCTATGCCAGAGCCTATGTGGCCCCCGTTCAACTTGAAAATTGTCCTTATCATTAATGAGATCATGTTTGTGCAGTTCTTTTTCTTAAGGAGTGACATAAGTAAAAACCTGACATTTTAACTCTGAACCAACCAAATATAACAGTGATTGTTGTCTTGTAGTGTCCAGATATTTCCCTTACAAGTTGTGGTGACCAGGCAGTGTAAAGCAGTGATGACATCACTGTCCTGTTGTTTTTATTTAATTAAAAAGTCACTGAAAACTTTGACAACATTATCATGATAAATTTGACTCGAAAATTTGGCAGATTTAACCATCGCTATCAAGTTCTTTATAAATTTCTGTGTTATTTGTTTTTCTTGAATTCTTTTATTAGTTACCGGTCAGACAGTTATATTGTATTTTTATAAAATGATAAATTTTCCATAATGTAGTGACAATATTAGTGATGGAGACCATCTGGTAAATAATCAAAAGGTGCACTGAGTGTGAGTGGTCAACTCACGTTATTTGTATAATCACAGATTTTTATGTTACAAAGATAACATTATGTATGTTTATATTTGACTTGAATCTAGCATGAAGCGTGAGAGGGAACATTTTTTTAAAAAACATCTCCCTGTGTCTTGCATAATAATAGCGATAAGCATAATTATATCTACTTTCGTAACTCATATCGCACTATCCTGTTTCACTCTAAACAGTTCATTCCAAGTGTGTTCTCAGGGGCTCAGGGTATATAAATAGGTTCTTTGCTCCCATCTGCAGGTGCTGAAAGTCCCCCATCGGTGGGATGTCTCCCATTGAATGTCATCCTGGACGTTACTGGGGTGACATCTCTTCTCACTCTCCTTCTTCTCTTGTCCCACTTTCTTTCTTCTTTTCTTCTTCATTGACATGCAAACATATCTTACCGTATTTGGCACAGTATAGCCATGATCGTGCTGATGTGCCCTTTAGACCTCAACACCAACCAACCAACCAATCAAGTTTGTTTAAGTGTGAAGGTGATTTCTCTTTTCTGGAGTTATTCATTAACTGTAAGGTAGTTTATGCATCATAAATTTAAGGCAGTGGATAGTGATGCAAAGTAGTGTTCAGTCGTATTTCTTCTGTACAGCAGTGATGAGACTTAGTTTGTGTGCTGACTAAGACCACAGTGAATTTAGCACCCAGAGCTCTTGATGATACTGTATAGTGTTTATTTTGGCTCTCCCACATCTTGTTTTCAATCTCTCACTGTCTCTCTGGCTCTCTCTTTCTATCCTCCCCCCCCCCATCTCTCTCTTTCTCTCTCTCTCTCTCTCTGTCCTTTACTTCACTGTCTGTCGCAACCATGTTGGACACTGTCTGACGATGTTAACATTTCTTCGACTGTCATTTCAGGAGGTATTTTCCCTACTGTCTGTGTACGAAATATTTGTCGTAGCAACTTTTAATATATGAAATATTTTCTCCTCTGTGAATGCAAGAAGTACTTTTCTCACAATCAGTGCAAGAAATATTTTTCTTGTGTTCAATGCAATCAATACCCCCTTAATATATTGCAAGAAGTATTGTCCCTTTTATCAGTGCAAGAAATATTTTCTTTTTTGACCAATGCAAGAAAAGCATCCTTATTATTAATATTATAAGTGCAAAAAGTATTGTCATTGATATCAATGCAAGAATTATTGCCTTAAATGTAAGCGCAAGAAGTACTCCCCCAATACAAGTGCAAGAAACACCCTCTTAACGTAAGTGCAAGAAATACTACATGTACCACACAGCCAGTGCAAGAAGTGTTTGTTTGCTATCAGTGCAAGTATTTCCGTGATGTATGTGGAAGAAATGTTGTCCCCACTGTCAGTAAGAGAAGTGTTTTCCTCATTGTCAGTGCAAGTAATATTGGTCTCAATGTCACTGCTAGAAATATTTCCTTACTATCAGTGATAAAAATACATGTATTTCCTCATTATCAGTGCAAGAACAGTTTTCCTTGCTATCAGTAAAAAAAAAAAAACCCCCGCAAAAATATTCCATGTGCAAGAAGTGTTTCCTTACAGTAATTGCAAGAAGTATTCCCCTAATGTAAGTGCAGAAGTATTTGCTTAATGTAAATACAAGAAGTATTTCCTTAGTGTAAATTGGAAGAAGTTTTTTCCTTAATGTAAATGCATGAAGTTTTTCCTTAGTGTAAATGGAAGAAGTATTTCTGTAGTGTAAATGGAAGAAGTTTTTTCCTTAATGTAAATGCATGAAGTATTTCCTCAGTGTAAGTGCAGTGTAAATGGAAGAAGTATTTCCTTGGTGTAAATAGAAAAAGTATTCCCTGAGTGTAAATGGAAGAATTATTTTTCTCACTGTCAGTATAAGCCATTACATTCCCAGGGTCATTGTCAGAGGATAGAAAATCAATTGCCCAGTGTGAGAGCAGCTAGTATTTTCCTCTTTGTTAGTGTAAGATGTTTCCTCCTATTTCCTTTCTTGTTTTCCTTCACCATCTCTCACTCCACAGATACACTCGTGTCTCCTTCTTTCATCATGTCGTCTCCAATCTCCTGAAGTTGTGAATCATTACCTACATCTCTGGATGAGACTAAAATGCAGGGGCCCGGGGTTTATAAGTAGGTTCTCTGCTCCCACCCGCAGGCAGTGTAAGCCCGTCATCGGTGGGATGTCTCCCATGCAGTGCCATCCTCGACAGTCCAGGGAGATATCTCTTCTCTCTGTCTCTATCTTCTGTCCTGCTTTCTTTCTTCTCTTCTTCTCGACGTGTAAACATATCTTACCGTGTTAGACACAAGATAGCTGTAATCATGCTGATGAGCCGTTAAACCCCAACACAAACAAACAAACACAAGAGGGACTTATGACTACACATCGATTTATGGAAATGGGATAGAGTTATTAATACGCCATTTTGCCAGAATATAATGCTTGCTTTGTGTATTCTTTGCTTTATGTATGCAGAAGATGTTATATAACAGATAAAATAAAAACTGGCATTTAACATTCACCTCTTCTTTGTGAGGTGGTTGATGATTTCATCCTCAGTAAATGTTTACACTTTAGAAAATGTCATTTTCCGGTGGTTCACATTGATACGACAACATATCTCCAGTGACTTGCTGATTGTCATTGGCTTGAAATATGTCATCGGTAACTCTTAGCATGGCAAATATCAATAAGGTCATTGACGTGAAATACATGTATGTCATCCATAACTGTTAGCATGGCAAATATCAGTAGTGTCATTGACTTGAAATATGTCATCCATAACTGTTAGCATGGCAAATATCAATAGTGTCATTGATTTGAAATATGTCATCCATAACTGTTAGCATGGCAAATATCAATAGTGTCATTGACTTGAAATATGTCATCCATAACTGTTGGCATGGCAAATATCAATAGTGTCATTGACGTGAAATATGTCATCCGTAACTGTTAGCATGGCAAATATCAATAGTGTCATTGACATGAAATATTTCATCCATAAATGTTAGCATGGCAAATATCAATAGTGTCATTGACTTGAAATATTTCATCCATAACTGTTAGCATGGCAAATATCAATAGTGTCATTGACTTGAAATACTTCATCCATAACTGTTAACATGGCAAATATCAATAGAGAACCTGTAAAAGTATTCATGAGTAAGCACTATTATTCCAAGACAAGGACATGTGTATAAAATAAACCCATCTATCCATATCTAGATACCCTCCACCAGGAGATTGAAAGACATAATCATACAGAACATAAAACGTTATCCAACCATAATGCATGACACTGATGTCAAGTTTCCTACTGTAAAAGGAAAATAGACTTTTTGGCTGTCAATAATTTCTTTGTTGGCTCCAAATCCAGCATCATTTTTTTATTAACGTGCTTCACTTGTACTTGTTGCCAAAGAATATGGCAGGAAATTTTCCCACTTTTCCATGTAGACAAATTGACATCACTGAGTGATAGTGTGAAAAAAATGAAAAAAAGACATTACTGATGAGATAGGATAAACTTTATTTGTCATGATGAAAAGGAATTTCCATGTAGGCCTACTGGTGAGATACAGTATACATGTATTTGAGATATATTGTAATTTACATGTAGACAAAAATATATCATGAATAACATTAGATCTCCGCATATTGAAAAAAAAACAAAAAAACAGACGTCGCCTCAGTTTGATGAATGTTCTACTAATAGTAGTCATGAATTTCTGTAAGGTTCACTAAATTTCTGTAAGGCTCACTGAATCTCTGGAAGACTCGCTGAATTTCTGGAAGGCTCACTGAATTTCTATAAGGCTCACTGAATTTCTGGAAGGCTCACTGAATTTCTGTAAGGCTCACTGAATTTCTGTAAGGCTCACTGAATTTCTGGAACACTCACTGAATTTCTGGAAGACTCACTGAATTTCTGTAAGGCTCACTGTATTTCTGGAAGGCTCACTGAAATTCTGTAAGATTCACTGAATTTCTGTAAGACTCACTATATTTCGGGAAGGCTCACTGAATTTCTGGAAGACTCACTGAATTTCTGGAAGACTCACAGAAGTTCTGTAAGACTCACTGAATTTCTGTAAGGCTCACTGTATTTCTGTAAGGCTCACTGAATTTCTGTAAGGCTTACTGAATTTCTGTAAGGCTCACTGTATTTCTGGAAGGCTCACTGAATTTCTGGAAGGCTCACTGAATTTCTGGAAGGCTCACTGAATCTTTGTAAGGCTGCTCACTGTATTTCTGGAAGGCTCACTGTATTTGTGGAAAGCTCACTGAATTTCTGTAAGGCTCATTGAATTTGTGGAAAGCTCACTGAATTTCTGGAAGCTCACTGAATTCATGTAAGACTTACTGAATTTTTGGAAGGCTTACTGAATTTCTATAAGACTCACTGAATTTCTGTAAGACTCACTGAACTGAATTTCTGTAAGACTCACTGAACTGAATTTCTGGAAGGCTCACCGAATTTCTGGAAGGCTCACCGAATTTCTGGAAGGCTCACAACTACATGTAGTTTCTTCTTTTATTACTCCCAGAATATTCCAGTTGCTTATAAAGTGGTCACAGAGTCTTCCCGAATTATCTTAATCTTTGATGAAGAGGCGCCCTGGTATAGGTCGTCAGTGTACCCATAATAGATTTGTTTCGACCAAGCAAACGGCTGGATATCCCTCATTTAATTCTTGTAGGCTAGGGGGTACAAACACTTCAAACTGTTCACATTGACAAAGAAAAACACTTAAAAATGCATGGGACTGGTGGCAACTTTTCACATATCTCGTGGTGGAGCGGCAACAATTACCAGTGAGTGTTATATTTTTAGCAAGAGGGTACTAACACACCGCCTGGGGTTTCCATTTTTTTTTTTTTTTTTGCTTAGTCGAATATGAACTATTTCCTTTGATGACTCTAGGAGGGGCATTAATGTTGTTTTTTTTTTCTCTATTGTCAGCACACATTGGACACATTTTTTTCACCAAGAGTTTGGTAAATATATCACTATAATTATATATTTGTGATGTTTATCGTTGGTTTGTAAATAAATCACTTTCACTTTTTTAATTTTTGAAAATTTCATCTTGTACAGTAAATCACAAAGGGCAATTGGATCTGATGGACGTATTGTGTTCCTCAATAAAAATTTTTTTGTTTTTTTTCATCAATCAAGGGACCTTTGCAAGTGAAATTGCTATGAAATAAAGAAAGAAAAAGGGGGCATCATCAAGTATGAGATGTTTATAGTTTTTTTAAGAATTAATTTGTCGTCACTAAACTCTGATATTGCTTGAAACTAATGCCTTTGAAAGCTACATCTACATGGCATCACTGCAGTTTGATTGTGGAATATGTCATTTCATTTTCAGCACTTTTGGAGATGTTGAGGAAAAACGTTCTCACAGCACAGATTATTTCTTCAACAATGCCATGATGATTGTTTTGAATAAATAATACTGAGGTCAATTGGTCTATATCTTTTTTAATCACTTTACCAGATAGCCCTCATGTGCATGAACGCTCTGAGAAATGGGGTGTAGAACAGATTGGCTCCAATGTTTCAGATGTTTAGGATGATGAAAGGGCATTATTAGGTTTATCCAGTTCAGTTAACACACATTCCATGGCCGTAAGCAGTAATTTGTCTGTTTCTTATTGAGTTTATAATATGAACTTACAGTTACATGGTCTTATGAAATGAACAGAACTTGCAGATCACACCTACATAATTATGTACACGTATGTAGAAGTGTGTATGAAAGCGCTGTGTTGTGTAGATCTACGTGCCTACAAAGTGCAGTATAGTATCATATTGTCAGTGTGTCCTACACTGCGATGGTTGTCTAGGCTAGAGACATAGACATACCATGTAAAGCTGACAGGCTTTGAGCTCTGTGAGAATAAGAATCCCTGCACCAAAACTGCCAAACTTATGCTGTCAAATTACAGCGAAAAAAGTTAACTTGCTGTAAAATGCTCTTTAGGCTATGATGTTAAATCGAGATAACCTCCATTAGGAGGTTGAAAGACGTACGTGTATATAGAACGTATAGTGTTGAAACTCGACAAGATTTTGACATAAATGCATGCAATACTAAATGGCGCTGTAAAACTACAGCAAAAAAAAAATCGTTGCAGTAAATTATACAGTAAATTGATTGTAAGTTTACATCAAATTATGAGTTTAAATTTACAGACAATTTTAACAGTGTATGCCCTGTGTTATATGTGTGGGTTGGTCAGCTATGAGTGGATGTAGTGAATTACTTTTATAATCACCTTATTCATTGTCGTGAGACTTTCTGTTATTATCAAAAATGATGATGAAGGTTGTTGCTGTTATTGATGTGTATAATTTCTTTTTTTTTTAAATATGGGAATGCTTAATAAAATTGGAGCGAAACATTCGTGTGTTACATGGTTTATCGTGGCATAAGGAAGAGAAAGAGAGAGAGAGACTATAGAGAAGGAGTATGAAACAGAAAGAGAGAGAGAGAGACTATAGAGAAGGAGTATGAAACAGAAAGAGAGAGAGAGAGACTATAGAGAAGGAGTATGAAAGAGAAAGAGAGAGAGAGAGACTATAGAGAAGGAGTATGAAAGAGAAAACTAGAGAGAACACATATGTAAAATGTAAAACTTATGAATTTTTATTTCTTACTTACTGCACACATACCAATTCACCTATCATATAGCACCCTCCCCCCCTTGCTGGGGCCCGGGGTTTATAAGCAGGTTCTCTGTTCCCACCTACAGGCGGTGTAAGCCCGCCATTGGTGGGGTGTCTTCCACTTCCATGGAGTGCCATCCTCGACATCGCAGGGGAGACATCTCTTTTCTCTCTCCTTGCTCCTGTCTTCTGTCACACTTTCTTTCCTTTCTTCTTCTTGACGTGTAAACGTATCTTACTGTGTTTGACATAACGTAGCCGTAATCGTGCTGATGTATCGTTAAACCCCAACACAACCCAGCGCTATCACTATCATATAACAAAGTATAATCATGAATATCATATTATAAGAAATAATGTTGTAGATCGCACAGTACAGTGGAGATAAGAAATATAAATACGTACATGTATACAAATTGTAACAATTTATCTACATGTGGAAGTCCACGATATTCTTCTAGATACAGAGTAATGGCATGTTGTATGGTATTTGTGCACATTTATGTCAAGTGTGAATCTGTCATTAACCAAGATAGCGGGGGGGGGGGGGGGGACAGAATGGGACTTTGAAGGAGGAAAAATAATGTTGAAATATTATGGTGTTTCTGGGGATCATATCACACTATGTCCTCGTGTACTGACTTGTTTGTCCTTTTGTCTGATTCAGTGTCCTCTGTCTGTCTCAGTCTGGTGGTCTATTTGTCTGTCTATCCATCTGCCTATCTGCCTGCCTGTCTCTTTGTCTGTCTGTGTGACTCAATCTTTTGCCCGTCTGTCAGTCTGGTGGTCTATTTGTTTTTCTATCCATTTGTTTATCTATCAGTCTGTCTGTCTGACTCCGTGTCCTCTGCCTGTCTCTGCCAGTCTGGTGGCCCTTTTTATGTCTTTCCATCTGACTGTCATATGCCCGGCCATCTTTCTTTCTGTCTGTCAGTTTGTCTGGCTGTCTCTTTCCGCTCCAACCGTCTTCTTCTCCTCTCTATCTGTCTTTCTGTGTTTGTCTATGTCCGTCTGTCTCAGTTGTCTATCTGTCTCTGTCTTTCTTGTCTGTTTGTCTGTCTGTCTGTCTGTCTCTCTCTCTCTCTTTCTCTCTCTCTCTCTCTCTCTCTCATTGCTTCCCCCGGTTTCATAAGAAATCGACTGATGACCAATTATGTAAGTTCCATACAGAAATCCACCCTCCTGCACCTGTTGCGTGTCTCCAGTGCAGATCTAGCATTGTCTACCTTCGATCTGGCAAAGGTCAATGAATGAGTTCTGAGGTAAGTTATGCATGTTAAGAACCCAGGGATTACCACAGGCCGTTAATCCTGTACGGCTTAAGTATAAGTGTCTCCGTGTTAGTGGCTAAGGTCCCGAGTCCTTGGTCTGGGGCTTTAACGGAACAAAAGATTAAAATAGCGGTCACTTACATCTGTTCATGCACATGTATGTATACAATCGGTCGCTTACTGTTAGGTGTGCTGGAACCCATGTGGGATAGACAAAAGACACAATCGACCACTTTCTCTTGCTCTGACCTGCTAGATGAAACGCATTTGTTTCGTAGACTAGTTAAAAATAGACTAAGCTGATCGATATTTTTAAACATTTTTATTTTCCTAAGTTAAACGTAATCTGCTCCGTGTTTATAATTGAGCTTTTATCTATATTTAACTTGAATCTGAATGGATTTGTTTTTGTTTTGCTTTGTTTTGTATTTCTTGTTTTTCTGTTGGGCATTTTGTTTGTTTGTTTGTTTGACATTAATAGAATACATCTAGATAGAGTCATGGTCATTGATCTATATTTGCACTAGCATACAAACGCACACACAAACACGCAGAGACACACAACCATGTGCATATAAATCCCTGGCAACATCTCATGAAATCCTAATATGATATGGAAAAGAAAAAGGCGGGGGGGGGGGCATGATCCATATTTGCAGTAAGACACCTATTAGTGCACAGTTTAATTAATTACGCTAAGTTCTATGTACGTCCTTCAGTCACTTGGAGGCGGTTATTTTTTATTTTAACGGTTCCTTAAACAACAATCTTGTTTTCACAAAATCTTTTGGGGGTGGGGGCGGTATTTTATATCCGCCAGCACAATTGCACTAGCAAAGTTCTTTAAACTAACTTTTTTGATTTCATGATGTTATTATGGAGGGGAGGGAGGGATTGGGGGCGATGATATTATGTATTTATTTGCATTTACACAGACACAGGAACACATACACACACATACATACATTTATCAAGGCTTGGTGGAGTAAAGGGCGAGAGGAAATCATCTATATTCTTTGTGTAAATTATTTAGCACACTCATGCAGATATACAGTCACACATACACGCACTCACATTCACACACACACATACATACACAAACAGACACACATACATACAAAACAAAAACAAAACAAAATAAACATCATTCTCTTATCTACTCATTTCATTGTTCTGTTATACGTGTGTATAAGAAGTGTGGAAAGGGGTGGGGGGGGGGGTTAGTTTCGCTACAACATGGTATATCTCTGGCATAAAGTAAGTTGACCCATCTACTTAATATGCTTCTGAAGCACACAAAATACGTCACTGGATTACGACCACCGTTCACGTGAACTGGCTAGATTGGCCTCTGAAGAACTGGATTATGCTATGTGTGAAAAGTAGTACCGATACCATTAGCATTGATTGGTCCCATTGCCAATAAATCTGTCTGCATATTGTTACTTTTAAGTACATGTAATTATTATAGCAGTTATGTGTTAGAAAACCAGTATCGATATCATGGTATTGGTGCAAACCTAGTTAAGTATAGGTCATTTGTGAATGTGATCTCTTCATAATAGAGTCTCCGCTTGAGGAAAGTGTTGCACTGATGTGGGAAATTCTTAAGACGAAAAATGGTTAAGTCATTCTGATCTAAGGGAGTTGAAATTTTTGCAGGAAAATTAGGTGATTAATACGAGTAGAGATCATAGGTCTCCAAAGGTAAGAAAACTGCTCTACCTGCTTACCCACTGGTCCTTCTGTCTACCTGTCTTTCAAATTCATCTCCATGCCTATGTAAGTATGTATGTATGTATGTATGTATGTATGTATGTATGTATGTATGTATGTATGTATGTATGTATGTATGT